>JAODGC010013345.1:0-140554 GCA_027574925.1 Ecitoglossa quadriceps | reverse complement strand
GTGGACAATGTTGAGGCATACATTTGTTGTGATGCGGGCCTTTCCGTAGACATCACCACTTTATGTGTTGCGGGCGGTTCCGCATGAACAGCTGATGTGGAAGATGTTGCGACATACATTTGTTGTGGTGCGGGCCTCTCCGTAGGCAACACCACCTTATGTGTTGCAGGCGGCCCCGAATGAACAGCTGATGTGGACAATGTTGAGGCATACATTTGTTGCGATGCGGGCTTCTTGATGGGCATTACCATCTTATGAGTTGCGTGCGGTTCCGCATGAACAGCTGATGTGGACAATGTTGAGGCATACATTTGTTGTGATGCGGGCCTTTCCGTAGACATCACCACTTTATGTGTTGCGGGCGGCCCCGAATGAACAACTGATGTGGAAGATGTTGCGACATACATTTGTTGTGTTGCGGGCCTTTCGGTAGGCATCGCTATCTTAGTTATTACAGGCGGTTTCGCATAAACAGCTGATGTGGACAATGTTGAGGCACACATTTGCCGTGACCTAGGCCTCTCAATGGGTATCGCCATCTTATGTATTACAGATGATTTCGCCTGAATAACAGAAGTGGACGTTATTGGGACATACATATGTGTAGCCGGCCCCTCGGTGGCCATCATTAAGTCGGTCATTACAGGCGCTTGCACTGATGCAGGCCTGTCGGTGGGGATCGTCATCTTAGCTATAACAGGCGCCTGCGCGTAGACTGGTGATGTGTTCGATGGTGCTGCAAACATTTGTCGTGATGTAGACCTCTCGCTGGGCATTGACATCTTATGTGTTACAAGCGATTCAGCCTGAACGACCGATGCGGTCTGTGGTGAGGCATACATTTGTCGTGCTGGTGGGTTCCCGATGGGCATCGTCAACTTAGCCGTAACGGGCACTTGCGCCTGGATTGCTAATGTAGACGATGCTTGGGCATACATTTGTCGTGACGCAAGCTTTCTGGTGGGCATTGAGATCTTATGCATTAAGGGCGATTCTGTCTGGACAGCCGATATCGACGATGTTGGGACATCCTGTTTTTGTGATGGAGGCCTCTCAATGGGCACTGGCAACTTAGCCATTACAGGCGTTCGCACCTGAACTGTTGATGTGATCGGTGGTGATGCATACAGCTGTTGTGATGGGGAACTCTCAGTGGGCATTGCCCCTGTATTTTGTACTATAGGCGATTTTGCCTGTACAGCCAATGTTGACAAAGTTGCGGCAGACGATGTTTGAGCATACATTTGACGTGATGTAGGCCTTTCGATGGGCATCGACATCTTTTGTATTTGTGGCGGTTCCGCTTGGACAGCCAATGTTACCGGCGGTGTGGCCCACATTTGTGGCGATGCAGGCCTCCAGGTGGACATCGATACTTTATGCATAATTGGCTGTTCTGCCTGGACGGCCAATGTAGTCGACGGTGGTGTACTCATTCGTTGTGGCACAGGCACCGTCAACTTAGTCATAACAGGCGACTGCGCCTGCTTTGCAGTTGATGATGGTGAATACATTCGTGGTGGCACAAGCGACTCAGTGGGCATCGGTAACTTGGCCATTACAGGCAATTGCGCCGGAACTGCCGATGTGGTCGGCGGTGGTGCACACATTCGTTGTGACTCATTTGTCGTAGGCATCATCGTCCAATTTACTACTGACGATTGTTGCTGGAATATTAACTTGGCAGGTGAGGAGGCAGATATGTACCGTGGTGAAGGAAATACGGTTGTTAGGGTCGTCGGCGGTTGCGTCTGGAATACCATCGTGGTGGGCTGTATCACCGTATTTTGTTGTTGATTTAGTAAGTCTGTGCGGGACTTTTGTCGCCTGAGGTTTCCTAAGGGAATCTTCTTCAGGGGTTTCTGAGAGTTTATATCTATGCTAGTTCCTGATCGTTGCTTTGCAGAATACTGTAATGGAACTGTTATCGGAAGTGGTCCCGGTTTAAGCCGTTTTGTTGACACCGATGCCATGGGAATCTTTTTCCAAGTGACTACGGAAGGTTGCGTCTGGACGCCCGATGTGGTTGACGGAGATGCATGCAATCGTTGTGGCTCACGCACCTCCGTGGGCATCTGCGTCCAAACAACTACTGACGGTTGCTGCTGGATTACCAAGTTTGTCGGTGGTGGGACAGATATGTAGCTTTGCGTCGACCATTCGGTTGAAATCTTTGTCGGTGGTTGAGTTTGCGATGCCAACGAGGTGGGCTGTGGCACCAGATTTCGTTCTCGGTTTGATAAATCTGTGCGGGACTTCTGTCGCCTAAGGTTTCCTAACGGAATCCTCTTCACTGGTTTTGGAGAGTTAATGTCGATGTTAGTCCCTGACCGTTGCTTCGCGGAATACTGCAATGGAGCAATAATCGGAAGTGGTCCTGGTTTAAGCCTTTTCGTTGGCATCGTCATATTCGATGATGGATTTAGTACGTGTGAGGCCAATGTAGTGGCGTATGGCATTGAATTTTGTGGTTTGTTTGGTAAATGTGCGTGAGATTTACGCCGCTTGAGGTTCCGTAACGGAATCTTTTTTTTCTGCCATTCTATTTCAATAGATATGTCTGATTGCTGCAGACTGGGAGACCGCGACTGAGCTGCCAACGTGGAAGGAATTGGTGCTGTTAACGGTACTTTTAGCAATCTAAGGATTTTGGGCATCCTGGAAACCCGAGCTATTGGATGGAGCCTTTCAAGTGGCGCCGCGTTTTTTTGTTTCTTTGGCAAATATGTGTAGGACTTCCGCCGCCTGGTCCGCACTGGTTTTTTTCTATTATCCTTTGATCGCTGCTGCCTGGATGGCTGTGGCTGAACACTTAACGGTCGCATTGTTCAAAGCCTCACGCCCAAAATAGAACCTTGGATCTCATTACGTTTATCGGCTCAGCGTTTGGTCCCAATCAACCTGCAGAGAGCCAGTAAAAATATCTATTAGTGCCACGTTCATATAATTTATGGCTTATTTGACGCCACTATGTATTAAAGATAACTATTACTTTAATTTAAGTGATATCAGCAAAGCAAGAGGAATTATTGAGAAAACAGGTTTAGCGTAATGTTTGTACATAATCTGTTATGCCTCGCACATTTGCCTTAATTTGATGTAGACCAGGGAAGATTTTGTCGTCCGTGCTGGCCACGTCTTCTTTGTATTTCCAAAAGCTCAGTATCAGCAAATAGCAAGTGGGTAAATATAAAGGACACTCGTGATACTCTAGGATTGAATCCGAATCAGTTTGACAGCAATACACACTTCTGTTTAAGCGGTTGCCTAATTTCCATATTTTATGACATCTGCATAATATTCCTACTTATAAAATAAGCTAATAAATGATGTGCAGATGAATAATGAACGGTGAAAAGGATTAGATTATGTTTGTACTTGATTTGAAGAAAAATTATAATCAATCAACGGATTTCATCGTGCGATTAAGAAGAAACGCTCATAGAACAAGATGTGACATGGGTGGTACGGTTCATACATTTACCTGAATTCGACGCACATTGGTAGTGGTGTTATCAAAAGTGATGGGCTCGGCTTATTTGCTTATTGGGTTTGCTTCAGAAGCAGTACGAACGTACGAGGTCGTAAATGCAGGAAACACTCACGATGCTCCAGGAGTGAATCTGAAGTAGTGTGACACCAATACACCTTGTGATCTGAATGTACACCTGAAGTTGGATATACACTTCTGTTTGCGCGGTTGCCTAATTTTCATGTTTACGATTAATACATTTCCAAATTGTTTAAACTATTGAGGGTATCATAGAACGAAAAAGCAACTCGCAAGGCTGCGTTGATCTGTAATACTCAATGTAATACATATAGAAGCGCCGATGTGATGTTATATTACAAACTAATTTCACCCCTGTTTAACAGCTTCACAATTATACCTAAGATACGCTTGAATCATTTATAATAAGATGGCACTTATCTGTGAAAACATTTCGAGCGTTTTGTCCAGTATAAATATCTTACAAATTGAAACATTTTTCATCTAGTCAGTGGAAATGTATTTTAAAGCGTACTATGTACAGACCTTACAACTGGCTGCTATTTGATTCATTTTGTTCAAGGTCAAGGCAAATCTTACCATATAGAGTTAGCAAATAATTTTGCTGCACGTAAATAATTCATGCTGATTAACAATCTTATAATTACTACTAGTGCCATCGGGTGAAATATGTTTACAAACTGCTAGAAAATTAGAAATTTACGGTTCTTAGCTTTGCTAACTATATATCTACTCGCGCACTCAAAACTAGGCGGCGCACGTACGATTTTGGCAAATAAGCCATAACTCATATATTCAGGGTACAAATGAAATGCATGAGAATGGCAGAAATATAGCAAGCGTTTAAGTTAATTTTCACGCATCTTCCTATTGTTTAAATAAATGTGAGTACAATACAGTGAAGGAGATACTTTCCTTCTATAATCTCTTATTACATATGTATTTTTAAAAACTGTTTTACGTGTGTTGGGTTAAATTACAAACAGAAAATCAAAAATAAATTTAATTTCAGTTACTTATGCAAGCATAAGGTATAGATTTTTAGAACACTATCTTCATGGAGTAAAAGTGTTTGTTTTCAATGATTTGTCATCTGTCAAAATAAGCTCCATGTGTCATTGTCACCAAAGGGCTTCGCAGCGCCTCTTTCACTTCAATCAAGTCTATTTGATATTTAGAACTTCCGTTTTCTGTTGCAACCGATAAATTCGCATTAGATCCGGATCGGTTGCACGGGGCGGCGACCATGGTATGGCGGACGGAAAGTTCCCTTGGCCCAATTCCACGACTGCCTGTTTGCAGCAGCAACTAGTGATCCAATCGATATGATAGAACTCATCGATCAGCCTTTCTTCGAGCGCCTAAGTACAAAGAGGTGATTAACATGCTCTCCAAATTATCGCGTCGAATTGAATTTTTTAACATTGTACCATGCGAAAATGCGAAATACTGGTAACGAGCAAGGAAATTGGGTCTGGGCCATTCGTAGCAACGCTCCCAATAATCATGTTCTTACAATGGGAACGGTTGGGACTAATGAATGCAGTCTGAATTGTTTAGTACAATAGAGACGCTGTAAATGGTAAATATCGTGCGGTGGACAGCATTGCGCGAGCACATTGCGCTTGAAATAGATTGCAGATCTATTAGAAGAGCGGCCAGCGAACGAACCACACCCAATTGTTGTGCGGTCGATTCTCTACTCATTGCGGCTTCTTGGTCGACTCGTCGACCTACAATACGACATGCCAACACTAGTTGCCTTTTTTTTCTGCTGCTCCCGACCATCAACTACTTTTGCACAATGTTGCGTTGCTTCTAGTTAAATATCATATTTAATACGCATTGTCTCGGCTTAGCTCTGTCATGTTGTAATCTAAAAATTGTTTGTGATAAAACTGGTCCAGGCACTTCATGGCAATTGTTTATTGCTTTTGCAAATTACTTAACAATTACGTACGTGCTGATAAAAATATACACAATATACACCTATACGACAGAAAACCATCTTATACCTTCGCAATTAATTCAATCATAAATCATAACTTTCTATCCATCATTTGTTCCAAATCATAATTTCATTTAATTTTTGCTATAATCACCTACAATAATGAACAGTTGATGAAGACTGAAAAAAGTCAAACGGATATTCAGTAGACGCAATTGAGTAGAATTTACAATTATAGATGACCATATCACCGTTGCAATGAAACGCTGCATAGAAAATACGTGCAGATTTGTATGAATTTGCATTTGCAAAGAAAACAAGACCGAACGACATGCGATGATTACAGGTGAGCGAATAAACCGCTAGAATCTCGCTACAATTTCGCTCCAATTTAAAGCGACTTTCGATTTTCGTTAATTTATGACTGGCGGACGGACAACCGCTTATGTTTAATAACCTCTCGTCAAAGATACATATTCATGTTGGTATAATAAGAATGATTCTTCTACATGTAAAACTGTGCGCGTAGACGAATAACGGCAAACACGTCTTGCTTGCCATGTTTTTGAAAATGTGTATACAAAGTTGCCTACAGTAGACCACCAGTAAGAGAAAATCAATGAAATATTTCAAAAATAGTTACACAAGTTCATTTTGGCTTGTTGTTTGGTTGTAGTGTTTGTTTCAAGATAATAATTAAGCACTTATGTTATATAGAAACTAATCACAAATGTTTAATTGGTACTGTATAGTTGATATTCAAAGATTATTTCTTGTAATTTGAATCATGTTAGAAAATTAGACCATAAAATTGAATGGTATCAATAATTTAAATATTGTGATTGCGATAATCTACTCAAGTAGACTCGCACGTACAAGAGCAAATCACCGATGCTTGCACAGCGTACATTTGCTGCTGCACCTAAAACCGTCGTAGGAAAGCACTTATCCGCTACTGAATTTCGATGCGGGACAGGCGAGTCATTAGGAGATGTCGTTAACTATCTCACTACGAACCGTCCATCGCCAGACGTCGCATCGTGTGCGTGCCTCTAGTAAGTTAGCTTTCACACTCGTCGTTTGCGTCTCCATATCAACTATTTTTTTTTTAATTTATCCAACTGCGTGCTGCTTTATTTCATTGGCTGACCACATGGTTCAAATTAAGCTATCTTAACGTTACTTGATAGGACATAACAGCTTATGTTTGGTGAAGATACTGGACAAGAAATTGCTGGATATGAGATCACTTGATTTTCTATTCGGTGCAAATGCACACTAGTTTGAAAATTTTCTTACACTACGTCATCATCGTTGTAATTTGAAACTATAAAATAAGAGTAATGAATATGATTTTCTTACGAAAATGTACTTTATGGATTGAAGCTTAAGCGAACACCTAGATGATTCCGTATTAGATCTGGCATACTAATAATAGGAAAGATTGGAAATACAATTAAAATCATTTTATATTTTCTATGGAATAATAACTACATCTTAAGAAATATGTGCACAGTGTTATTGCTCTCGTAGAACAGTTGGTCTTTTATTTACGGACAAGTCTTTATCGCTTAGTGAGAAAATATATTACTTACTTTATGCATTTCCACTGCCTTAATTTATTTCTTATAGACATGAATATTAGCCACATATAATTTAAAAAAATATTTTTTTTTATTTTATGTGCGTTTATAAAGTTAATACAATTACGCACTTTAGCGCCCAGGGTGGCTTAACCACTAAGTCAAAATATCCTAGAGATACCCACTAAACTTTGAGTAGCTGTTTTCTCTTGTTTTTAATGTTGGATCTGGAAACACAAGAGTTTTCCGAATCTACTCTTCAATATTATATCTTACCACACCCCACCCCCTCCCCCCAAAAAAAAAACAAACGAAGAAAAGCCTGCACATTTTTTTGGAATAAACAGTCCTGCTACCGGCTGGCCAGCAGTAAGAGTTCGAGTACGACGGTATTAGTCTATGACCGACGTGGGTAACAGCACACTCGCAATAACATACTATGAATCTTTACACAGCCGCCATACGGATACAGAAGGAATAAGAATATTGAAGATGATCATTAAACATGCTGAAAATTACGTTAATATGGATATTTTTAGACTAAAACATACGTAAAACATACGTAAAACAACGGTTAACTATTATGTATTGCTTCATGAATGAATTTATTCACTAAATTGTATCGTACGTATCACATTAGTAGCTGATTTTCTTCGAAATAAAATTTAGTAGTAAATTAGAAGAAACGGATGAAGCTATTGCCAAGACAAATTACGCGCATCACACATAGTAGCAATGAGTGAAACATTAATCCAGCACCCGAGTGGACGGCATATATAACACGGCATATCACGTATGTAAATCGATTTTGAATTTTTTCATATTGCATGGTGCTGCTCGCAAATGGAAACGGTTCGATACGGATTGCAAGGACAAATCGATTCACCGTATTTCTCTGCGTGATATTACCATAACTATATTCATTGCCTATATCGAAGTCTATCGCATCAAAGTTGGATTAGAGATATGCTCGGAAAGATAAATGCAAACGCGTTTTTCAAGCCAAGTGACGTATTTGGATTTGTGGCGGAATTTGGTTGAGCGCGATTGTTGTCTTAATTGGATTTGATTATAATTGATATAAGGACATATGGATTTGGATTATGACGATTTGGATCATCGCTCGGAACCAAGATGTGGGACATGCGTAGAGAATGAAACGCAGCTGATAGTCGCATGACGAAATTTGGCGTCGATTCTCCGTGGTTGCAATCGCAAACAAAGCGAATGAAAATCTTAAAAACACGCACGATTGTTTCAACGTGATATGCTTATACGCAAATCGAAACCAATCGCAGCATTAGCAGAAACAATAGATAACATTTAGGCCGATTTTCCACGCCGCTTTCCCGGCGTATTATGCAAAAGACGGCATATCCTTAAGCGCGCTCCCGAGTCGATGGCATTGCGCAATGACCGATGGCGGGCCGATAGCGGCGCTTATTAATTTTGCTTTTGTTGCCATCGCGCGTCGCCAGACAATTGCCGGCCGCGAAGCCGAAGAATGGAAGTGAAGGGACACCCGAAGCACGGGCACCCGACGCGCGCAGGTTACGTCGGCGACGCGATTTCTTCTCCGATGCCGAGGTAAACGCCGCCGTCGCGGCCGACGCCGATCGTCAGCGGACTACGCCCTGGCCGCGGGCGACGCAAATCCACTCCACGACGGCCCCCGCGCGCAAGATCACGCGCGGACTGCTTTTACCGCGATATGCATGCGATGGATTTATGAAGTCGTTTGATCTGCAACGATCACCTTTACTGCTGTACACCGTTGCGAAACAATACGCCAGGTAGCATTAATTGTTTTGCCAACCAAACTCCCTGCTTCCGTTTGCGCCTTCTTGATGGTGGATGCGCCTCCATTGAATGGAGAGGAAAATAAACCCAGGCAGCAAACCTACAGTACTACACACTTACGCTGTAAACACACCACAGGCAACATTAAGGAAGTAACGACTGCAGGGGATTCATAGCGTCATGTCGTCAGAAAACGTGCGCTTTTATTCATTCGGCGCTGTTTTCCGCACGTGTACGTCAGAACTGTGTCAGAATCAATCATCTGATAGTACTAGCACTACGTCAATGACTTTTGTTCGATTAGCTGCATTCAGAAAAGCTAGTAAATCGCGAACGATGCGCAAACCAGCATGAGACAATGCGCATTAAATGTGATATTTAACTACTAGCGAGGCGTTATTGTGCAAAAGTAGTTGATGGTCGGCAGCGGTAGAAGAAAAAAACTAGTGTTGGCATGTCGTATTGTAGGTCGACGAGTCGGCCAAGCAGCCGAAGTGAGCTGAGAATCGGCCGCACAACAATTGGGTGTGGTTCGTTCGCTGGCCGCTCTTCTAATGGATCTACAATCTATTTCAAACGCGACGCGATCTCGCAACACCATCCACCGCACGTTCGTTACCATTTTAAATCATTCTTGCACTGACAGCTTATAGTAGATGCGCAAGCTTGGAGACAGTTTGACAATTTTAGCTCAAATAAACTAGCTATAAAATTGCATACTGTCGCCGCACAAAATCACTTTGAGATTGTTTAAATCATGTTAACAAGGAAAAAGAAAAATTAACTAGAACTGTTAATATATATGTTTTCAGGTTTTTTTTGTTTATCGGAGCTCCATCTATCCTGATTGGCTCATTACACCTAAATTTGGCACTTCGTGGATTTTCTGCATCACCGGCAATCCAGTACCAAATTTCATTTACAGATTCCTATGTCTAGTCTAGTCACCCGATCCTCTCTCAGCTGATTAACTATTGGGATGCAGCTTTTTCTTGCATGTTTTGAGGTTGGAATATGTTAGCAAGCGAACGATGTAAGTTATTTGTCAAGGTGAGAGAGAGATGTTGAAGATATATAAGGATATTTTTAACGTTATTTTACGACAAAAAACAATTTTTAAACATGAATTGCACCTTTCTAGACAATTTACAATATCTTGAACTAACAGTTCGGTCTTAGATATTTTTCTTAATAAATTGTACAATGCAATTCCAATTGTATTTTGTAACATTCCAATTAAATGTGATAGGTTTATTTACTTCATGTTAATCACATTTTAATGTCAAAGAAAAGAAATGCCACCGTCAGCAGATGTTTGATTGATTTACGTGCCACTGTTGTAATAAACGGAAACATTGCAATTATGTCAAGGAAACTTTCCGGCACACCACGGTCGCCGCCCCGTGGAAATGGGTTCGGATCTAATACTAATACGTCGCCTTCCCAATGCGAATAGGCTCGTCGTGCTTGTCGCCATCACGACAAGTCGCGCGTCGACGAACGAAAATTGAAATTACGGCGTATGCAATTTTATGACGGCGCTCATCCCATCTACGCGGATGGATGCATGCAACTGGAGGCGGCTGCACATCGTTTGCAGCTCTCATATCGTTTCTGCGACGCGTTTTCCGATGCCCACACAATGTCGCAACTCCTAACGACCGTTCGCTCTGCATTCAAACGATGCCCATTTGGTCATCGAACAGCGATGCGAGCGGTAACAATACACAAACACGCCCGCAATTAAGATTACCATCGCCAGCTATCTGCGCGCTGAGCGCATCAGCGATTTCCCGGGCCGCGGCTAAAACAAATAATTTCCAACAAATCAACGCGCCTCGGCAGCGATTAGCATATCGCGCGGTGCATTCGCTCGCCGCGCGGAGTGACGAAAGAGGAAGAAGAAGAAAAATGCCGGTGACATTTAAATTGCGCTCGCCGGTTCGCGGAACGAGCACGGGCGGATTGTGCCAGCGCAATGCAATTCTAATCGCCGATCGCCATGATCGCATAATTGAAAGCCGATTGAAAAGTCGCAATGCAATCGCCAGATTAGTATCGCGCAATTGGCCGCGCGCACTTTGCGCAGTAGGAAAAGAAGAAGAGAAGACGCCAGCGCCAAGGAAACGCGAGCGCACACACAGCGTGACCACATGCAAAACGCAAGACGCATTTTCGCGTTTTCTCTTTCGGCCGGCGGCGGCGGTCGCGCCGTGATCGCCAGTGCAATAACCGTAGCAACACCTACAACAATTTGTTTTTTTCTCCTGCGCCGGGCGCAGCGAACGACTTGTCGATACGCGTTGTTGCAATGCACACCGTCGTTGGTGCTGATAGCATAAATTGCAATTCCGCAAATCCGCACGCGGCGAGTGTGGCGACAGGCGAACAAGCAGCGAGCAAACGGGCGCGAATATAAACATAACTTATGCTACGCCTTTTCCATTTCGCGTCCTGGCCATGTCGATGCACACGGTATCTGCGCCTTCCTTGCACGTGCCAAGCGGATGGCTTCAAAAATGCGGCTAATTGCAGCAATCGCGTCCGAAAGAATGACCCACACATTCAGTTTGGGCCATATCGAGGATTGTTTGCAGATTGGGAATTGTTTGTGCTGCTGTGAGTTTCTGCACGAATCGCCCAGGATCATTTCGTGACTGATCATGCTTTCCTCACCAATGTACACATGTCCTGCGTGTGTGCGTAGCATGGCCTTAGCTACCGCTGTGCTCTGATGGAAAGAAGGAAAAGTGCCAAGCCCAGTTTGCTACGCTAATAGATAAAAGCAAAGCGGGCGAAATAACGAAGCTGTGAGAATATGTGGCGAACGACCGCTGGCCATATTTGACGAAAATCGAAAGTCATTTCAAACTGGAGCAAAATTCTAACGGCTCTTGTGCTGTGCCATCGTAACTTGCTACTGAACAACTCCCAAAAGATGAACGACATGCCCACAATTGTCTCTTAATGAAACTTCGTGCCTTCGTTGTTTTCGAGCAAAGTTTTCAATTTTTACAGACGTCGAATACAGAAGAAAGGCAAAAAAGAGTTACTTTATAATATTACTATACATGATATATTTATAAACTTTACAAAGCAAATTCTGAGATGATACTTAGCTAGTAGCCATTGAACCAAATTACAGAAAGTAACCATATATCACGACTATATCTGTTCTAGTTTTCCAGAAATTTTATATAGAAATTTTCTCCTCAACGATGTATAACCTCACTTTGGAAGCGTGTGGAAAGAAATTTTAACACACAAACGCAAACCGGATAATAATAATAATAATAATAGAAAACTAAATTAAATTTCTCATGTAGCGTACTGTTACTCACATTTGCATAAACAGACACCGTACTAACAGGTCAATTGGGACTGAATTCTGTGAGAAGATATATTGACGGATATACTCTTAGAAAGATTTGGGTAGGTTAATTTTTAGGACACTCCGAATTGGTTCTTGGCAATACAAAGTTTTCCGGTTCAGTTGGTCGATTATAATATTTATTGTGTCTTATAAATAAAAAAAAACCTACTCGACCTTCGTCTCTTTAGTTAGTGGTTACTAAAAATTACTAAAAATTACGTTTAAGGGTAATTGTAAGATGTAAGTCTTATTATGGCGATTAATATGATATCTTCAAGTCCATCCAGCTTTATTCCATTATTTAATTATTTTACTCTTTGTTGTTTTAGGAAAGTATAAAATATAAAGGTATTAACTTTCCTATGAGTTTTCTCCATGTGTCCACGCAGAAGGATCATTATCAGTTCAAATCAACAAGTCCTTTTGTTCGTCGGGTGGAAACAACTAGTTTCACATCCGGCTGTTTCCGCGCGTGCTTTCCACTCTCGTTTTCGTGCGCGTCAAGTACACGCAGATAGTCAGCAAGTGCAAATCCAGCATCGACATGGCAATAAAGATGCAAATGACATGCTTCAAACGCAGCGGAACGAGGCAAGAAATTAAATTATCGTCGACGAAACACAAGAAAACTAATTAATACTTCATATACGATCAATGTAAATCGCAAAATTGGCCGTAACCAAAGTCAATTTCCTCCGAGCTGCTTTTATCGCCTGAATACCGATGCATTCATCATCAACAGTTAACGCATTTTTCTTGCCGATTGCAATGTAGTATAAAGTCATAAGCAAAGGCAAAACGAACGTAAAATAGCCGCTATTAGAAGTTGTCGGGCCCGTCCAGTAAATCATGCGGTAAAGAGACGAGGAGTAGAAAGAGATTGAGACATTACATTCTTTCGCATTCGTTTAGATTAGCGCGCATAATTTGGCATTAAGCAACCGTTTTTTTTTTCGTTGGCAATTTTCTTACTTCTTTGCAACTTGTTCTGTCTCATTGCTGACGATTTGTCCACAATGCATTGTTTTATGGAATGTAACCCAACATAATGTAAATGTGTATATAATAGTCGGTTTAGTCTATGAAGCAGACATGAGGACAAATTGCGAATTAATTTAGATAAAATACAAGAAGGCTCGGAATTGAAAATAATGATGTCTCTGTACATCCACAATGAACACTCATGATTCCACTGCATTCAATGTTCTAGTGTACACTAGTATCGTGAACACAACATATTGCTATGGATGCACTATGAGTGACATAATAAAGCATACAAAAACTTTTCAATTCTTTGAGACACATGCACTATGTGCTTAGTGCTCTATGTGGCTGCTTGAATCTCCGCCACATAGAGCATGTGCTTTATCTCAATAGGACGCAATTTGCCCATTTGCGCTTGTATCTACGCCGAAAAGAGCTGCAATAAATAAAGTCGATAATAATGAGCTGTTCTTTTCGGGACCGCATTACCAATAATAATCGATTGTTATGCCACTTTTAATGCATTGCTTTTGGCAATTTGCTAGTCGGCCCAGTGATTTGAATCTTCGAATTGAAAAGGACGCACGCGTCGATTTCAAGCCGAAAAACGGCCCCGAACAAAGTAAGCCACCAACAACTAATGAACCAGATATGCGATCAAGACTCGAAGATTTCTATTCGACGGGTTTTGAGCGTATTAATATTAGAAAAACGTGCGGTGTGCTTGCCTTGTCACAGACGAGCTTAGAATTAGCGAGAATGATGTGCTTGGTTGCCCTTAACCAAGTCCAGCCATGAAGAAAAACGAATTCGATTGGAATCGAAACTCTTTACAGAGTAAAATGTCTAAAGCAATGAACGCTTTTCCGATGAAGCGTCAATTTTTGTGAATATTTCGTAAGAAAACTCGATATAAATAAGTGCGGTACGCATGGAGATGAATTTTGAAGAAACAGAAAATTTTATCATAGACATTATCATAGTCTTAGTTGAAAGCCAGTTGTAAAGATGAGAAATTGGGTTAAATAAAAAATGTTCGTTATTTCTAATTTACTCCGCAATGGGAATAAAAATATATTTCAATAGAATGAAACAAATTCCTATTTTTTATATTTGTGCGTCCATGGTGGGAACTGCAGGACTTAGAATTGTTTCCGCTTTGAATGCATTTTTTAGCCATAGAGGGCGCCATTTGTGTTTGGGTGAAGCTAATTTTAATTTTTCAACATTTCAGCTTGCTCTGTTGATATTTACCATTTTTAATTATTTATTTATAACCATAATGCAATTGTATTAATCAACATTAAGCATGACAATCATGGTAACATTATAAAGTGATTTAGGCGCAATAAATTGTTGAAAGCCAAGTTGGTGTTACTGTAGCACATAGAAAGAAGAATTTCATCTTCCTAAATCATCGCAAGAACTCAAGAAGAACATTGTGCCCAAATGTCGACGTACTTAATGCCACTTCGTATGCTAAGTATATGCTAAACTATTGAGGCGCCTACCATCGCCTCTTGAAGTTTGTCTTCGGCGTGACCCTCGTAAAACCGTTGCGGTTATTGGATTGGTTAATCTGGTTTAATGTGTGTTTGGTAAGTTGCGTGGAGTTTAATTAAGGTTTTCGTCATTCTTTGAAAGTGATACACTTTTTACGCCGCGTCATTTGTCATCCTTTCATTCACTTTTTCATTTGAAAATTGTGACAAACGCGGATTGTTGCGCCGGCTTAGAAATCTTCACCGCTTTGACGGATGAACGGTCTGTGGACGACAAGAAATTCACACCGGCCGGGCGTTATTTTTCGGTCGCGTTGTTTGGTGCGTTTCATTGCAGTTTTTTGCGTGCGTTTATTTCACGGATTTTTTCGTCGCCGATCATCGATGGAGCGTAACGTAATCTCGTCATAGCCTAGTCATTTCTATGTCACTTTCGCTTCGCGCTGCGATTATTTACGCGTCATTGTGATTCGCGCGTCAAGCGCCTAACACCTCGCGCATTGTTCGCGGCCAGCGTTGATTTCATTTCTGTACGCAAGTGAAAAACTGATCGAACCTTGATTTCGTTACGTGTTAGATCGGCGCGATCGTCGCGGATCCGAAAAATTGCATCGCGCTTGCTAAAATGAAGCGAAACGTCGAACACACACACAGAGAGAGAGAGAGAGAGAGAGAGAGAGAGAGAGAGAGAGAGAGAGAGAGAGACGAGAAAGAGAGAGAGACGATTGAGGTCAGAGCGTTCCACACAAACCGCTATCTTATATCTTTATGATACACTTCTTGGGGCAAAGTTACAAAAATATCGTAGCTTTTATTAGGATTTAGACGACTAATAAGTTCACACTGAACGGATGCATATATCCTCCGTTTTGTTAATTAACATATTAATTTCGTTCATTAATTATGATAATTATTTGAATTGAAGCTTCTTTACTTTTAATTCTGACATTCTCGAAGCAAATGAAAAATAACGTTTGTAAGTGAAAGCTAACAATTCGGTTGGAATAAAAAATCTCTTAAAGGTTTTGTATCAACTTCCGTCAAAAAATTCAAGCATTTGAGTAATTTATCAACAAATCTCTGATAGTGGATAGTGGATGTTGTGGAGTTGGTAGCCTTGGTATAGCATATTACTTCTATTTTCGTAAGATAAACATGCATTTGCTGTGGTTATTCTTCATCCCTTTTGTGCCCATGTGCTAAGTACATGATTTAAGCGCATTGCTGCTACCCATGTCAGTCCTTGAACGACACCGTAGTACTAAGACTTCTTCCCCGCACTGGTGGGTCGCCCGGCAGCAGACCTGCCGTCGGTTTCCGCTTCAACGCTCCCAACAGGAGTGCTCGCAGGATTTGATTCCTTGATATGTCGCAAGCTAGCGCGTTACCAAGTGTGCTACCGAAGATATTGCGTAGGATAATAGTATTATGTAATTAAATTTCAATTTTGACTAATTACGAACAGAACTCCTCTTTGTTGCTTCTTTGTGTTTGATTTTATCGCATACACCGTGCGTGCAGCCTTGAAATAAATGTAATATCCAAATACGTAATTATAGTCCGTACCAGAGAGTTCACTTCTTTGAACCATTTCCCAACTCAAATACGCTTTTATGGGGCTATTTATATTTAATTTCGTACGAATATGATGCGCATTGTGCAAAGAATCTTTAGTTTTTATTTCTTCTTCCTTTATAGTACTTCAACTCTAGTTTATATTGTATTAATAAAGATCGCAGATTTCCTAAATTAATGCACTGTAAGACAAATTTAATAAACATCCCTTATGACTTGACTTGATACTTGACTTGGACCCACTACTATCACGGGTCCAAACTGAAACATTTAGTAACATTTTCTTACTATATCTTCCATGGTTTGATGAATCTACAGGAATCAAAATGAACATTACTTTTTATTATGATGCAACGCAATAAATTTCATCCTTTTGTTTGGTTGTTAAACTTACTCTTCGAGTATATGCTTAATGCCTAGATGAAATAAAATGATTAAGAAATCAACTGTCAATTGACGATCGTTGAATTACCCATATCATCGAAAAGCAATTAAGAAGTATTTAAACAAACACGCTAGGATTACTTGATCTCCCATGTCAATATATTATATTGTATGCTGATACAATGCTGATTGCATCAGGCAAGCTGCAGGAATAAAAGATTCAATTTCGCAGCTCGTTTTGTCCCGCTGTTTGTTTTAATCTTTGTACTTTGCGCATTGCACGTGCACAGTCTTGCCGCAAACAATGCAAGAAATTTCGCGTGAATCGCGCCCCGCACAGGTATTGCCGGTGAGTTTGTCATTCGCATCTGGGCATCGAGCTGAATGAGCAGCAGGCCGGCGTTTGCACTTTATCCTCATACGTTGCGCCCGTAAATGTCACAACTACCATTTGCGTCCGCACTGCATCTGCGCGCGACACACGCGCGTAATAATCGCACGAAAATTGCTATTGCTCATTGCGCGACTTATTAGGCGGCGTCTTTGTTTGCAGCGCGCTTTGTGACTTATCTAGCTCGATCCACAAGCCTCCAAAGCACAAATATGTAAATTGCTTAATGAAACCATTAGTCGATATCGTTCATCCGAGTCTCTTGCGACTTGTTTCGCGCACCAAAATGTAACAGCGAGAATTTGACGTGCTTTCCATGAAGATTAGAACAGATTCACCAATCACTTTTTATGAGCCTCGTGCTGTACGTGTAAGCGACATCGAAAAGCAGCAGCCTCGTTTTTAATTGTTGCATGCCAGCACGACAATTACTAGTTAATTAGTCGCTCTTTTTTCGGGGCTCCACTCGCCGTCCGACTTTTATAGCTCAACTGCTTCACGTGCACTTTGTAAAATGCGATGTTAATATGTTGCTGTAATAACTTTTGCATTTCTGGCGCATTGCAACATAGAAGTTTAATTCTGTTGACAGAACTAGAGTATAACTTGACTACAATACTCACGGATGATTTATGCACGGTCTTGATTTTTTTCTGCATCAAAATTACGCTTCTTTTTTGCAAAATTAATGCTACATCATTATTTGTCACTCTTGAAATTAGGTAAATGCATACCACGTTAATGCAAGCGCAAGAAATATTGAATGAAATAAAAAAAAGAATTAGTTTCTGTATTATTTTTCAAATACCAAGCTTACTTTTTCACATACATGCAAATATTTTACACTAGTACGATACATTCCCAGATAACTTCCATACAAGTCTAATAGCAGCAAAATACGTAATTTTACAACTTTATTTGTCTGTTATTTTGAAGAAAACCTTCAATTTGCAGCGAAAACTTCAGAGTTGAATTAAAAACCCACCTCGCCAATGAGACAAAAACCTTTTTTGACATCCAACGGTGTTCAGCACGCATATCTGTCTTCATTTCCTTAATTATAACTCCTGTTGACTTATGTGAATATATTATGTACAATAAAAATGCACACTTTGTAATCAATATTTACTAAAATTAAAGTAAATTTAAAAAAAAATCCATGTGGTACTTTCATACGCCACCTGTAAAATCAGCTCTTTTTGCGTGAGAAAATGATTATACTCCGGCGGCAGTGAACAACTGTCGTCTGACGTGGAAGAAGACCAAGATGACCTTTTGCGTGGAAAAGTCGAAACTTGTACAGTAGTGCAAGGTAGATCGCAAGGCGTGAGAGGTGATTTGGCGATGGGAACATCGCGCTGCAGGATGCGCTGAGCATCGCGATGACGTGTACGAGCACGTAATGCAATGCAACGTAACGTAGGTCATCTTCTTTACGTCGTGGTCGTTTTTCATGCGCCTCTCGGACAGCGTACGCACGTAACGCTCGCCGCCACCGCCGCCGAGGTCGCCGACGACGAGTACTGTTACCGTAACAAGCGCGACGAGTTCGATAACAGATCGGCCGCGATGCACCAGAACGGGTCCAGCCCAACAAGATGAAGAAATAAAAAGAGCCAGCGAGGCAGATGCATTACGTGAGCTGGACGCATCCCGCAGTGAAGAGGTTCTTCATTCAGGTCTTTGCCATATGCATCGAGGTGGTTGTAAAAAAGTAAAAGCGAGTGAAGGTACGGAAAGGAAAAGTGAATAAGGTTAAAGAGGAGGTTTAACGAAGGGCATTGGACTACTTATTATCACTTTTAAGCATAACCTTAAGACATTTTCGACTAAATTACTTTATAAACAGATTTTTGTTTACTTCTTTAATTGAAAGTTTTCCCTGCGCAAATATTATCATTGATAAAATAAAATATTAGATGTAATTGGCTTAAAATTTAGTTTTCTTTGAATCACAGGCAACTGTTTGATTAATAATTAATAAATACAATAACTAAAGATTAAAAAACATTGTTTACATCTTCAACCCGTTATCGAAGAGATTCTAGCATCCCTTCGACGAATGCCATCTCAAAAAATGATCAAACTTGAAGCGAATTAATCGATTTGATTTGAAAATAAGTTCATCACAAATCCTTAGCGTCTCTGTGCTTGAAAATAACAGTTTCATCCAAAAACATATAGAAATTTTCTTGTATCAGTCCAGTCCAGTCCTCGAACCTTGAAACTACTGATGCTGCCAGCAATTTGGATGATTGTTAGTTTATGAATTTGCTAGATTAGTGCTTGATTTCTTCAGTCAAGTTCTTGCACAGTCCAATCATAATCACAAACACATTGAAAAATCAAAATTCAATGCAGAAAAAAATTACCTCTCCTGTCATATAATTAAAAATCAAATTTCGAGTGGAACATGTTACTGTTCATGTTAATGAAGGCAATGAAGGGTTCACTTCATATAAGTATGAAGAAGTAGCAGTTGTAAATGGGACTGGATTTGGTGGAAGGATATATTGAAGGATATACTCTTAGGAGGATTAGGCAAGAGTGTCTCCCCAATGTTTGCACCGCTGTTGACGCTACAGTCAGAAAGAAACCTTACAGAGTAAACTACAAAGCTGCTGCTACCTACTGCTGCCCTCTTTGTTTTGAGCGCGTCGGGTGGCATTAGTGGCGCTTACTTGCCGCCCAGGTAACCACGATAATCCGATTGTATTAATTAATTGTATTAATAAATTAGTTTAGTAAGTAATATATAAAGATTTCTCACATTTATTCAGTAGAAACAAAGCCATTATGTAGGAGTATATTACATATGACATATGCATATACCTCATATATATGTTTAATTGAATTAATTGAGTTCGGTAATACAAGTCAATTAATTAATAAATCCTTAAGAAATATTTATTTCCTAATGTTTAGTGTAGTATAGTACTATAAATAAATTTCTTGACTTTTGAAGCAAACGAGTGTAAATGAGTGTAAATAAGATGAGTGCAAATTTGAAACGAAAGATGTAGTTAAGATGCATGAAGCAAAGCAATTATCAAGTAGGCAGTGGAATTTCAATCGAAGCGCTTTGCAAAGCGTTTGCAGGAGTTTTTAAGCGCGCTTAGAAACGAGGCTGAAATTCGTTTGTCTTCACGATGTGCTCTCGTTTTTCCGCTCACTTCGCTCGCGCGCTCGTAACAACATCCGATACGAGCGTAAAATAAACACTCATAAATAAATAACTCTATCTGCATGCAGCGCAATTCCGTAACAAATGAAGCGTGTGCGGCGTGTCCGCCGGCCGCGCAGCCGGAATGGATGTGTCACTTTCACTGGCCGCGCGGGCAGGTAAAATAACCGCATAACGCGTCCACGCGAGTGCAGGAGCAACACGAGCACATGAGCGATGCCGTCGCGGCGCGCCATGGAAAAAACGAAGTCAATCGCGAGCAATTTCCGCGTTCGCCGCGTTCGCCGCGTTCACCGCGTTTAGCGTTTAGCGTTTCTTATCATTTTGGCGTGATGCCCACTGCTGCCCTCTTTGTTTTAGGCGCGTCGGGCGGCATTAGTGGCGCTTAATTGCTGCCCAGGTAGCCACGATC
This sequence comes from Ecitoglossa quadriceps, assembly GCA_027574925.1. Classification (NCBI taxonomy): domain Eukaryota; kingdom Metazoa; phylum Arthropoda; class Insecta; order Coleoptera; family Staphylinidae; genus Ecitoglossa; species Ecitoglossa quadriceps. Next base: position 119,907 of record JAODGC010013345.1, on the reverse strand, counting down.
CACGATTTGAAAGCTCGCTCGCGTGCGCATGCCACAAAGCAGCGCGATGCAGCACGTGCGCCGCTCGCGATCCGGCGATGGCCTTTTTTTGCGCCTACGAGGAAAAAAATGGAAAAATTTGCGTTTGCGTAACATCAGCGTGCGGTCCACGACGTAATGACAACATAATGGGTGAGACGGATCAATTTTCTTTGCAAGAACATGGCAAAACGTATGGTGGTACTGACTTGCTAAACCCATCAAATTCTTTACCACCAACAATCGTGTTGCGAAGCTTATGAAATTTTATAATCGTAGACAACTGCTCCTGTCGACTCCTGCTCCACGTCCGGAAAATTCTTAGGATTACTGGTCGTGTAGAATTATTTAATTTTGTTCTGAAGGAGTCAGTTAATAAATGATTCCCTATGTTGTACAATAATATCTGGTAGAAATAGATGTCCAACGCAAACGAAAAAAAAACTTTGCTCATAAATTGATCTATGACTAAGGGACATCATGTGGTCAGCTTGAAATAAAAGTATAATGTATCATCCAATCGTCTAATCGTCTAATCGTCCAGATCACAATCAGAGTGTTACGCATAATATATGCCCAGCGACTAATTTGTAAGCAAGCGTTTTATTACCTGCGTGCGTACGCGGTGGGAACCCGATTAATTAAATCATCAGCGCGTATCCTTGGAGCGACTTTTTACTAGGATCGACTGATCTGTAATTCGCACGAGCAGTCGATCCAATTACAAGTGACGCCTTGCAATAGACAGATGTGCGTTGCATATTCCTGGCGCGTCGAAAGCAGAAGGTAACATAACGGAATTTAATATTGGCCGCCGCTGGATTAGAGAGACGGCGGAGACGGCGGCGTTGCGTGTGCGCGGATTGAAAATCAGAGTAGATCGATCTAGGCGTGGCCACTTTTACTATCACTAGCTAGCAGCGCCGGTGAACGAGACGTGTGCACTCGACCAGCGCGAACACCATCTCCAGCCGCAGATCGCGAACGCTCACTTGCCGCAACCGAAAACAACAATCACCGCCGACCGCCGCCCGTTTGCGTTGCGAATCAGAGGAGAAATTACGCCAATGCATTCCGCATATTTCTGACATCTATGGGGGGTTCATACAAAGCAACATCAGTAACGATTTCAATGCGCGACTTGACCAAAACCCAATTACTTCAAAGAAATCTCATTAGGAATATTGAATTTAAGTTCAGAATCTTTGATGGAGCTAACAGTACGCTCACACATACCGTTTGAAGACCTACGCCGTCCTCGTCCTCGTCCTCCACCTTTATAATGCTGCATCAACTGCTAGTATAATTAGCAATGGTTGAACAATAATTAATTAAGACACATATTCAAACACATTTCGCATATTTTACAGATATCTACAGATATATTCTAGTTAGTAAGTGCATTTTGCTCATTAGATCGACTTTATTCTTATAATCGAACATGGCAAGTATTTGTACATGATGCACTCGATGTTTAGCACAACGTGCAAATAGCTAACGATGTGTTAATGAATTTTAATGAACTTACAACTGCAACAAACATGCGCATAGCTTGATTTACGAACGTCGTAAAAAGTCGCGCGCGCTGCTGCCGACAAGCATAGGTTTTTTACGCCGTTTTATTGGACTTTAAACGCTGTGCTACGCATTCCATGCGGTCGTACCGCGCGCACCGCAATTGCCCCCTCAATAAAAATGAACGTGGCTCATCCAGAATTAGAGCAAACTTAACGCTGTCGATTAGTATGCAACAGCTATGAGTTTGCATCTTGGACACCAGAGGCCACCTCAGCTGGTTTCCGTTTCCTGCTAGCCAGCGGCATGTAATGCAGCATAATGCGCATGATTCTTTGCATTTCGCGCTAGTTAGACTTCGTTAGTACGCGACAATGCTGTGCGCTCTGAGCGCCGAAGGGATTTATTAGACGCGGACGCTCTCGGCTGTACAAAAGCTACGAAGCCGTTGCAATTGTTGAGAATAGGAGGGACGCGCACAGCGACGTGGCTGGTCGTTCACTAATCAGCGCACATGTGGGAGGCATACATTATTCACGCGTCCGTCGCAGCGCGTTACGTGAGGACTCGCGAGTGTATGCAGCGCACTGCCCATTTCGGACTGCTACCAATCATTACCTCCAAAAAGGAAGAGATTATTGCAGCAGTGCGAATTAACTATTTTACACCTATTGCGATAAAACACATATTTTATGCTTGTTGTTTGCAACATTGAGGAAAAAACGTACTACAACCTTTTCAAATGGCGTATTGATTGCGTTTGCAATTTTAGGTAATAAATTGAAGGACTTTGGAAATAAGACACAAATGGATTGGTATTTAGATGGACCTGTAACCTTTTGGTATTTAGTTTATTGCTTGAAATGGATATATTGAAGGAATATGGTTATTACTGATTGAAAATGTTGGACTTGCAATTGGAGTAACTTCATTTCCAAGAATTTCTAGCTCATCCAATTACCACTAATCAAATAAAATCAATTCTTGCATATTATTTACTCATAGTATAATCACAATAATTATTTTGCTAGTAGTGATATTAGTAGTAGAACATTGCTAAGCTTTTAGCAACCATACTTTGTTTGTTAGGCCCTAGAAACCCAAAACCATGAAAAAGTTTCGTTTCTATTGATAAATTAATAATACTGTTAAAGCTCATTTAACTCTAATTATGTCCTATATGTCCTATATGTCCTATATAGTTATACCTAATGGAACTGCAGCAATCTCTCTTGGCCACTCCCAGGCACACTCCCCGAGTCCTAGGGTTGAGCTAAAGTGCCAATCCCGTGTCATTTTATTTCGATACCGGTCCTCAACTTTGTATACGCCTACTATAATTTGGAAAGTACAAAAAGCATAGATTATATTATTGTATTATAATATTAAGATTATATAATTAGTTAATTAATTAATCGACGGGAAAATGCGTTAAGTGCCTAAAATATTAACTAGAAATTAGTATTGAACAGCCTAATATTCTTTAAAAATTTGACGAAAACAAAAATTGAAATAAATGTTATTTCTCACTAAGAGAAATATAATACTTTGTTTATTCGATTTCTCAATTGTTTTTCTACTTGATCACGTGTATTTATAAGAGACAAAAATGGTTTGATCCGGTTGTACCAATATGTACAATTGCAACTTGTTATTGTTTAAGCCAGCTTTATAATAGATATTAATTGTCAGATATCATTATAAAGCAAGAGAAGTTGATATGAGATATCTTAAAAATATTTAATATTTTACAACTGGATGAGACTTGGTTGTTGCTTCTTCTTCTTCTTAATTATATATCAAGAATCATAGGTATTAATATAAGGTCATCAATGACTTACTATTTTGGATCAATTTCAGCGATCCATAGCGATTGAGAAAAGCACCTGACAATTTCCAGTTGCAAAGATGTCGTTCTCGCCGCTAGGTGTCGCCGTCAAATACGATATTAATGTCGTTGCGCAAACGTCGCATGTGAATGCGTTAGCGCGGGATGGCATAACGGAGGCGTCGTTTTTGCGCGCCTCTGCGCTCTGTGTTTTGAATAGATATTGATTTTGTTATAGTTTCAGTGTGTTGCGATACTAGCTCGTATTTCATGGCGCGAGCACCCGTATTGCGCCCAGGTGGCAATTGTACCTAATGCGGTTGACACTTTCTTGATTGAAAAGCATCAATCATCCTTAATTCCTCCTTAATTCATCCTTAATTCAACATAGTGCGACACAGATTTGCGCCAAATGTTCATGCAGAGCATCCAGCGTGCGTTCGAATTGTTTGCGTTGGATAATCCTTTTTGTTTTGTGTTTAAGCTGGTACTGCTTGGTCGCAATTTCTTAAGACAATTACTCTTCCTCTCGATGGCGCGCGCGCAATAAAAACGGTGCTCCACCGATCGCCACACTCGTGTATGCATAAAGGAAAAAAAAGGGGAAAAGAACTCGCTCACATATCGCCGGCGTGGTCGGGCAATACGTGCAAAAGTTGTTCTAAGCAGGAAGTCGTCGTCGTCTTAATGGCCCCCGCGCAGGCCACTCTCCTTTGGCAGCGCGCTCCGGTTTCGCCCGATCTCTATTGCGCGCCGCATTCGCGTCTCATGTCGTCGATCTAAAGCAGATCACATTCGCGTCCACGCACGCGGACGGCATCGAGGCTGCGGACGCGCGCTGCAGTTTTTCTCTTCGCGGGTTCCGCGTGGCGTGGCCGTACCAGATGACCACTTTCGATCGCGCTGCACACCGTCCGGAGAACGTTACTCACTGCTAACTGGAGCACTCACACATGGACGCATCGCATGAAAAAAGTAAAAGTCGCTTAATGCATGGTAATTGGGGAAAATCACATCATTGATGCGAGGATACAGCAACGAATCACATTGATTTATTTCATGCGTCATGATATGATGGGAAAATTCGTGTATTTCCGGAGATTGATAATCAACTACTTATCGCTATTTTACATTGATTTTACGTACGAGTTAACGGGAGAAGGATATTCGCAGTGTTATTTAAAGGAAACTGTAACGTTCACTTAAAGGCCTAGTTGAATCAAGAGGCGTTCTAGATCTTTGTACTTTAAATTTATTGCTATTATTGTTTTCGTTATAAAATATCTCCGAAATCTTCCTGAAGGGTCTCTGCTTTCACTGTTTGTTTGAGTGTGGCTAATTTCCATGTTTTAGCTACAAGTCGCGTTGGTAAAATTCCACGCTTCTCTAACAACTCGTACCGATAAAGTCTAGCCAAACTGTGCCTGAATCTATGAAGCATGCAGTTAGATTTTTTCTAATTTGGGTCCAACGCTAAGTACGATCCGGCGGGTACTTAAGTCAGAGTGGTTCGTTCTTCTCTTCGTACTCGTGATCTACAAGGCAAACTTCACAAACACCTAGATCAGAATCACCTAGATTTAATTTCGAACTCGGTTATTCTTTGAATGACTTAGTTAGGATTTGTGTGGTTTTGTGGGAATTTTCATGTGTCGAAACGTTGAGAAACCCCAGAATTATTTCTTTTGGATACGATACTGGTTACGATGAAACCTGGAAGTTCTTTGTTAGGGGTTTGTTGGTATACGAGGCAATTGCAGTTATCAGGGTGTTTATCCCCACTTTGAGATAGAAATATTAATCTGTACTATCCGGTTATTTCTTGTTTATCAGTCTGTATGAAGAAAACGGGCGAGCAGAAATGGTTGACACTTGTTTTTGGCGAAATGCGTTGCTGCTGATAATTTACCGCTGTGAGATTGATTTACTGTTCATAAGAATAAATGCGCTGGAGGAATATGTATCGCGTTGAAGTCACCGGACTGTATTTACCGCCAGGATCCGCGTAGGCATTGCCCGGCGAAAAATCAGAGCGACCCGCCCGTCATTGGCGCGCGCGCGCTCTCGGCCAACGCACGCATTCGTCTTCGGGAGCGGGCGCGAAATCGCTCTCTTCACCGTCACACGCCGCTCGCGCGTATCATCTCAGCAGCGGCATCGTACCTGCCCGCGACGCACAGCATCCGCTCGCGGACAGTGTCTGTACGGACGTCGTTCGGAGCAGAGCACCAGCGCACCAGCGCGCACCTCTGACACAACGTCAACAACGTCAACAACGTCAACGTGAGTGCGCTCTCGACGCGAGTAAAAGTTTTCAAGTGCACAACACATTGTCTTCAGGACACTTACCCCATAGCTGGGAAGAAGCTCGGGACCCATCTGGGGACTCCAGTCGAACAGTACAACAAACTTACAGTCACTTAAGTTCTCTCCGCGACCGTACGTTGTTGACTTCGCCGCTGCGCACGTGCTCGCGGTACACGTGACTCGTACAACCCTCATCTCGCTTAGTGCGACATGTGCCAAGTCTGCCCACGGTGCAACGGAGGGGATGTGGCGCTTCTGGCCAACCGCCCCCAGACTGAATCGACAGTGCACCACTAAAAAGTTCGCTGCGTCAACCAGCGCGAAAAACAGTGTGGAAATTGTTTGTATTGCTTGAATTATTTCTTGTGTTGCTGGAAAAGTTGAGAGTTACAAGTGAGGATTTTGTCGAAGATTTTCATCGGCGAAGTCTTCCACGGTAAGACTACGTTTGCGAGCGGACTACAACTACAACGCTCGATTTAATTAATTTAAGCATGCTTTCTAACTGTCGCGGAAAGAAATGTTGGCTTGACAGCGGCGACGCAATTAGCATGCTCAAAATAGGACATCCCGAATAATGTGCACAATTTGCCATGGTCTTGTACAAAAGCGAACGAAGAGTGAAAAAAGTAAACGACGTACGAATTTGAATTCACAATCTCGTCAAGCCAACTTGTCAAGTCGTGCACAATTTTCGTTAATTTTGCTTGTAAATGTTTTCGCCGTCTGTCACCACGAAAAAAGTTTCCTGGTCGCGGGCCATTCATTACGTTGATTATACGTCAGCGACTGACGAAGAGAAGCAAATCACCTGAATTTTGTCATCTTTTGTCGTTGACGATGGTGGATTTTCACATGCTTTGCATTTCTTTGTGCAGGCGCTCGCATTACGCGGGTTTTGTCACATCGCGGCGTAACAGGCACGCGTTTGTTGGTGCTAATTGGATCTTTACCTTGTCTGACGGGACCCATCCGCGTACATTCGAAACGCATTAGACAACGGACAACGTTTCATTGTCTTAACTAGTTATTGTCTGGCACATATTCAAAAGAAAAAAGCGAATTATTCGGAACATCTAGCAAAGTGTCAATCCGAAGACAAAAACACGGACTTTGCCTCATTCGGACAACAAAAAAAGTCTTTTCTAACTTGAATGAATGGTAGCAAATAATTGCCGCATAGCAAAACAAGTAAATCCAGAAACGCTTTTCGTGTAGGCAATGGTTGATGTCTCAGTTATTTAATGCGAGGTAGAAAATGAATCTTCATTTAATTAAAACGGCGATTGTCGTCAGAGCGGGCGTTAATTGCGTTGTTTGCAAACGCAAATCACTTGAGTGTTCTGTTGTTTTGTTGTTTGTTTGGGGTACAAGATAATGCTTTGGAGATGTTACTCTAGTTCCCATATTATTGGGTAATTCCAACGCGCGACGCTGCGAACCCGCCATAGACAAACGCACTCTGTAAACGACGAAATTGTCGAGCTATTGTTGTTAACGCGTCGTTACATTTTTCATTCTCACACGCGAACGCAACAATTTGCCAACCTGCAAATTCGTGGCTTTCAATGCAAGGTATTCGGAGATTTGAACCAGAATCATCCGCAACATACGTGAACCAACTGAAGCCAATTTGATTCAATCAAATTCTTGAATCAAATCCAAATTATGTACATTTTGTTGTGGGTGTTGTCGGTGTTGTCGGTGTTGTCGATGCTGATGACAATACTGATTCCATTTGGGATTTTGTCCGACATATTTAACATTATGTCTTCTATCAGGTGCGAGATCCTCTTTGTAGTAATGGTGGTCTAAAATCTAGTCCCGCACACAAGGCCTCGGTGATCTGGTCGAGAACAAACACCTCAAAGAAGCCACAGTCAATTGAATCAGTCATAACAAATCTTGAGCTATTTTGGCAGATTTTTTTAAGTCATGCATGCGTGAGTCAATTAATTCTGGTGCACTAAATACTGCTGCTGTTCGTTGCACGCGAACGAAGCCCCAACATGTCCAGTGTGCCACCCACCTTGTCCTGCAGCTGGTAGGTGAGTATAGCGATCAGATTTACGCACCCTGCAACAAAGGACCAAATGGAATCACTGCTTGCTTCGGTTTCGGAAACTAGCGAAAACTGTTGCATTCACATAGCCACGTTTCGGTCCATCGCCGGTGTCCAAAGCGTCTCAGCATCTCAGCTCAATTAAACGAGCTTATGGTCGGCGTTGAATTCGTGGAATCGTTCTAAATTGCACTTTCCGCCGTTTTATTGCAGCGCGCGCTGCTCGTAAACGATCGATCGATCATAGACATTGCTCAATCGTTTATGCTCTTTTACTGCTTAAACATAACGCCTGCAAAAAAGCGCGCACAGCGCGCAATAAAAGTAATATCGGTAATGTCAGTAATGTCAAATGTTTTGACATTTTGCGTAATACGGGTAAGCACACCCACTGGATTAACGATATTTAAACGCAGAGCACTAAATCAAAACATTACCACTCAACACAATGCAAAGCAGCGCAAGATTCCTTAATCTGGCAAAGAAGAACACAACGAGCTGCGACTCAGCGCCATGCAATGATTGGGAATGCCACGTGGGGATTTTTGTGTCAGCGTGAATAATTGTCCGGCTATTACGTGTTTGAATGTAAATTGAAGACGTTTATGATTCATTGAAATCACCACTTAACTATCACTTGAGTTGCCACAAGCGCGTTAATCAATTTCCTAATCCCAAAGCATGATTTGCTGTCGATGCTGGTGACGATGATGGTGATGATGATGATGATGATGATCGCACGTTGGTCTGTTTCGCAAATAAAGTATGAATGGCGATTATGCAAATGAGGCATTGTCTGTCTCGTCGCTAGTTACCATTTCTGCACAGCCGTATCATTTATTACCGAATTTCAATTAGACACTCGTAGAAATAACGACTAGTTTCAATTGCGTTCGTGTAAATTGATGTTAATTAAGCAAATGTGTTTATAGGAAATGTACTCGGCGAAGAAGTTCGATGATGTTATTGGCAAGTTCGTAAACGTGGTCGTTGAAGGGTGCACTAGGCAAGCTTGCGCCTACACGCTCCTAGACCCAGCGTCGCATGCGCCGTCAGCTATTTTATTGAATCATTACGAGGATTTATGCGCGGCGCGGCGTCTTCTTAGCGCGAGTCCTTTTCCAGCCGTGTTTACCGGTGTTTACGTCCGGGCCGGTCATAAGTCTGTCCCCGGGCCGCGCGCGCTTAATGTGCTCGTGCGGATCGTGGATCTGGCGGATCGTGCCGCCGACGAGCGCCGCAAGCCGCGATCGCCCGCGCCTGCATCGTTCGCGTGCCCGAAGAAAACGAAGCGCGAGTGCGGACGGCGCGAGCCGCGATTATATTAGATCGGTCACGTGCAGACCTCTGACCTGTGCTCGAGACGAGCGAGAGGCACCTCTACGTCAGGAAAAAATCATTTCAATTTTCTGGATACTTCATTGCAACTGTATTTTCATTTCCCATCCACGAAACAATAAAATTACGCAGAATCCCCGGGTCTTTTAGCGCCTGGTAAATTGCATGCAAACATTGCCGCCTCCCAAACTGTCATCAAAGTGATTTGCACTTAGCTACTTTGTTGATGTTTCCGGACAGCGCCGATAGATGGCGTTGCATCAGAGAATGGGGATGATGGATTTTATCAAGAAAAACTAATATAGCTTAATTACTATGTGGGGGTGGTATTGTTTAAAATATGCTAGGTGCTAAATAAATCGGGCCCTGTATTTAATACTATCTTTATGTTGGGTGTTTGTGGGTGTGAATGCTTTGATTACTTTGTTCTGTTTGGATTTCTTCAACGAGCGACGATTTCTTCTAGCGAGGGAAACCACACGGGGTAAAAATGTTTGGGCTTGAATTTGCAATCAAGCGTGATGTTGTGAGAAGAACTATTTATGTGAAAATTATATTTACGTTCTGATTCATGTTGTAATTTATACGAATTTCTAGTCAGTTGTTCCTCTGTTTTCCCAAACAAGAAAAAAAAAATTGTACATTATTACATTCGTACTGAGTGGGACGTACGTGATAATTCGTAATCATACTTCAAGCTCGTACAATATCCAATATAAAAAAAATCAGGAAAATTAATGCGTATAAGCAAGCTGTTTGTTGGTGCTTGTGCGTTTAATTCAGCTCAGCTCACAATTCAGATAAGTTCGGAGTAATTTGGTAAGGAATGGGCGATAATCGCGACCGTACCAATAGTACTTCACCTACAATTACGTACAATAACTTTTAAACCGTTCCCTAGGACTTCATATGTTTAGCAGTTTTTGCTTCCTCTTAATATTGGTCGAAATTATTGATTTGTAGCCGTTCATTAAATTGTAAACTGCTCCTGTAATAAGTCATTTTCCAACATGAAATAGTAAATTCGCAACTACAATTGAGTCATTCGAAAAGTGAATCTTGCGCAGCATAATCTTCGTTTTCATCTCCAACCATAATTGTAATCGCGAGAGTACAATACCGCGCCGTTTTGTTTCGTTTGCATTTTCGCCGCACATTTTCACACGCGCAATCGACGCCCGCACTTGCCACAGTGCATAATAATTTATGCACCGCATTTTGTCGCCGTCAAAGCCGCGCGTAATTGTTGCACCAATCAAGCACGATGCTTCCATGCCAATATAGAGCAAGGTTAATGACGGTTTTGAAGCAGGCGAAATGATGAAAAACGCGCACTTCATTACACCGCGCGCTTTATTTTCATTTTCATCGGGCAACGTCACCAGCTAGTTGCCGTCGATTTATATGCGCATGATGATGCCAGCATGGAAATGTTGCACTGCAGGTGTAAATATGATGCGTTGCTTACGTTGTCGATTAAAGCCCAAACAAATTGGATGGCGCTGAATACTTTAATTTCCACTTAGTCAGCAACATTCGATGGTATCTGAAATGTTTCCAGAATGTGCACTGTGGGCTGCTGCTTTTTTTTTCTTTCGTTTGAACGTACAATGTCACAGCGTCAATTTACCGACCGCCAAAGAATTCTTGCCGGCGATCTGCCGCAATGAAAATTATCAATCGAAGGCTGCTGCTGGACTTCACAGCGCGCGTTTTACTATGGGAACAGACGCGGCGCGCGATTCGCAGCTACCGCTAATGAAGCACAGTCACCAAAGTCGGTTGGTGATAACATGCACAAATTGAGAAACTCGTCAGCGATGAGCTGATGGCCATTCGCGGATGTTACAGTTTGCACGGCGCCTCTTTCGCGTGTCCTGCGTTCCCACCGAGTGACAAATGGCGAATTCGACGTCGTACACAGCGGGCGACATATAATTAAATCCGTTCACGATTGCGCGAAGAATACATTAGAATGACTTATTGTTCGTCGATTGTTCTCGGGCGCACATTTAATTCGAATATAGCAAGCTTTGATTATATTATTCCATTAGGGCTATAATTAAATTCATAATATTCCACACACACGCGGTCGCATCGCGCATTGTTCGCTATGGAAATTTATGCGATTCAACGATCCTTTAAATTCTTCTCCAATCGTTTTTTTCGGTACTCAGAGTCTTTCACTTTTACTCAAATAAATTGTATTTAAATGACATCGATTTGTTTATTAAAGAAATCTCCTGAACTTTACTACAATTGACATGCATCTACAAATGATTTAATTTACATTTTCATATTGCATTACTTGCTCAACAGGTATTAGAACTAGGAGTTCAGGCAATAGAGCGCCACTCATTCTGTTACATATAAACATTTCATATTCGCGGTGTCGCAAATAGTAAAGACGCAATTTCTGTTCTGAAAAAGTTTCCTTTCCTGTCTTATACTACCGATACCAAGAAGCTTTTTTATCTCTTTAAACTCTTTGCTCAGACCACACGACCACACTTGCTCCACCCTAACAACATATCCGAAGAAAGCTTCTACATGCAAAAATCCTCCCCAAAACATGAACCTACTTGGTGTTCTTGTCAATTTACTGTGCACCACATCTCTATTATCATATAGGATCAATTTCAAGTCAACAGTTAATGCGGTGCAGCTTCGGATTATCATAAACGAAAACAATGCGGTGCAAGATCGATTTTCACCAGCCTCTTGCAGCTCACGCGGGATTCAAAGAAATTCAATGAATATGGGATTAGATGGATGATGATTGGACGCGCGCGCCCGATGGGAACGATGAATAAATGCAATGGCTATGAATGATGGACCATGTTCATTGAGACGACGAGTGCGGCCGAATAATAAATAAATTATGGAAATGCTGCTGATGCCCAAAATGGACGGACGCTCAATATGTAATGTGCATATTGAGATTAGGCGATTATTAAAATTTCAGATCGCGCGGATGTGCGCGCACAGAGATGAGCGAGCGCATTTGCATATAATGTGTTATTACATCTACGCATCTCGGCGGGTTTGTTGTTGGTGTTTGAACTTTGTACTTTGTGCTTGGCGTATTTGACGTGTGGCCTGGCCTTTCGATGAGTGCTCCACTCCGGCCTGGATTTGGATTCGTAATTGTTGAAATTGTTTTTGATGCTTGTGTTCTTCACTCCGTGGGCCGTGGGCACATAAACCGCAATGACTTTAAGTGGCATTTTATAGGTGAGACTTTAATTCATCAGGAAGAATGCAATTGTCTTTCGAATAGTCACTATAACTTTGTTATCTATACGTTTTGCACTTCTACGCAGGAATATATTTGTGTGGAAAAAATTGCTTCAAATCTGTCCACTTCGCTTATCTACGATTGATCGATGTTTTCGGGTAGGTGTCTCCCTAGAGTTTGTTTTTAAGTTTTTGGGGTTTTATATGTGTGGAATGTCCGTGGTGGTTACTTATGCAAAACATCGTAATTATGAGGTACAAATAGAGAAGTTTTCCAAAAATTTATTGCGTCCTTGTCATTTCCAGCGCAAAAATATCAAACATTCATAGTGAACTATTCTATTAGCGCAATTGTTAGTTGCTGGTCAAGCTTCGTTGTCACCTTCATTAATATCTCGTAGATATTTGAATTTAATTTGTGACATTTACGCCAAACTATTAATCTATATTGATCTATAGAAATTGGCAAAACAACACCCAACGTTTTTTGATTTACGAGTTGAAATATTTGCCTCGACCATTATGTCCTATTAGTTTATCTAACACTTAATTTGACAATGTAGCTTCTAGAATTTTCTTAATCATCTGATGCAAATGATTGCAAAGCGGTTAAAGTATAGACAAATGAGCGCTTTTTACGCGTTTAATGCTAGTTGCGATAGCCCATTGTATGCAAATAGATTATGGCGAATCGGCCGTCTCATCAACGGTCTTAATTAGTCAATTAATGTAATTGTACACACGCATCTCGGCGAATTCCGCGATCCGTGTTGGAATCAAAGGGGCGCGCAAGAACATTACCGCCGAATTTATATGCAGCTTTCGTTTTCCACCGCATTTTCATGTCGCGCGCACCAAGTCACAAACGAGCGTCGCTTTCATAAAACGCTCCAGCAGACATGTATACGCGCGCGATCAAGTCCGAGAAGAGATTAATTAAAATTCGGGAATGTTCATCATCGCGTCGTGCACAGCGTCGCTATTGGTGTGCAAGCGTGCGTTTATTGTTACCGAGAAGAAGACGAGACGCGCTCGCGTTTTTATCTCATCGCGTGTGCGCATTTGCATTTTTAATCGTCGCTTAATTAATTCTCTAAACGGATATATTTATTGTCCTCTTCTAAATGGAGATGCGCCGGGTTTTTCGTGTTTCAGACGCATTTGGTTGGGTTGTTAATTCGTTGTGAACGCGAAATGCCATCACGTTCTTCCGATGCGAATGTGGAGACAATGTTTGCGGCTCACCATTCCGATTGAGATTTTTGCGATTTGTCCCGGCATCAGTGCAAGAAAACTTCCGATAAAAACGCTCATGCAGAACTCACGTATCATCTTTTTTTGCGGACAATCCCTAATATGTCCGAAGTCGATGTTTCTCGCTTATCTCATAATCTTGCAATGCATTATGTTGGTTTGGTACGTTTGTAGTAAGTGAGATTTTAATGAGGAAACTTATGTAATTTATACTCTACCAATTAATACAGTTCTATTAATACACCAATTTTCTCATAACATTAATTGGACGTACTTGTTTTTAAACTTGAATTACTTAAAAACGACCATTCTTCTTGGCTGATAACTTTGACCTCAAGTCACCTGATTAATTAACATCCAGGGAAAATATGCAGATTGTAACAAAAGGATATTATTTTTGTTTAATACTTCTAGATCGGTGTTACAATATAAAATTGGTTCATTTCTGAAAGCAAAGTTTCTGATTTGTTTTTCTGTTAAAGCAAAAGTACGTTCAATTGAATAAAAAAATGGCATACAAATTTACATTCAGCAGCTACAACTTATTCAAATACACAATATTAATAATTTGCTGAAATTTATAGAGAAAATCGGTATATTTTCTCCGACAAAAAGGATAACAAATTTTCCTTTTTTTTTTTTTACCTTTTAACAACGTAACGATGATTTTAATGTGTATCATGTAAAATTGCCTCGTGAATGATGTGATAATTGTTTCTCATTATTACCTCGGTTGATTTTTGAGTGAACCCTAAAGAACCCTATAGTTTTTAGATTAGAAGCTTTAGGATTGTTTAGTGCGGTTTTTTCTTTAAAAGTAGGTCGGTACAATTGTTTTTTTGCGATAAATAGGTTTTTTTTTTAAATTAGAAAATAGTACCATTCTAAAATATATGTCTTTATATCAAAGAGACACCTGATGCAAAAATCGTGTATAAGAAGTTATAATCATTGAATGCTTCTCGTTGGAGCATCACAATGTGTTACGTAATACTTGCTTTATTTTCTCTTGTGTCATTGCGCCATATTGTTGATACGTACGATGGCGATGAAAAAAATTGCATCAGCTGGTGATAACTCCATGAAAATGCTGTATTTCGTTGTTGCGCTGCTCCAATGTCTATTCTAGTTTAACACCAGGATGTTAGTGAATCAAGGCATTTTTCCATTCGATACATTTAACATTCAATGAACACCGTGCTGAAGATGAAACTAGCCATAAGTTGCCATCGACAGCGGCACGGCGCGCGGCGTTGAAACGCCTCGAGTTTTCCTCGTTTCCATGTTTCCGCGGGCGCGCGCGCGGATTGTCCACGAGCGGCGATAAACCAAATCACAGGCCAGCTTTCTTTCGGCGCACTTCGCGATCTAGGCTTGGCCTGGCAATAATATGGAGCAATATATCAGGCAGGCCGCGTTAGCGAAACGCTCGCAAATCACGCGCTAATGGTCAGTTTTCGAACGTCGCGCTTCCTTTCTTCGTCGCGCGTACTCCGCGAAAAGTGAACCAATTTCCGAGCGCAAGGTATTCGCGTTGTCCAAGCGCGAGGCGAACGCATTAAAACAAGAAGACGACGACAAAGACGAATGTAACTAAGTTATAGGCGCAAAGTAAATATCTATGCGCGCCGCGTGGAGAAAGTGCTCGATTTATAAACATGGACGATGGGTTTATTTGTTGCTTAGCGACTGTTATGGGGAAATGTATCAGTCTTCTTTGATTAATTACAGCGCGATTTCCACAAAAGACAAAAACACGAATCAATCACTTTGTTGATTATGAAACCACTCATACGTGCTGCTTCTTCAACGCCAAGGAGCCGCAAGAGGAGAGAAAAGCCGAGCGAAAAGTGGCGCATAAATGACGTGGACACGTGTTTCCATTGCAAGCGCGAGAATGTCAAAAATGTGCACGCGAACGCGAACGCGACACTTGCTTGGGTGCCAGAAACCAGAAGTGTGATTAGTTTAAAATGACACGCGAAAAACTTGTAGCTCATGGTCGAAAACAGAAAGTCCACACCGCGCCACTGAATAATCGATTTTAATTGATTGCTACACGCGTCGAGGATCGAGTGATTAGCTGGGTATTAAACTAGCAAGTGATACAAGATTTCTATACTAGATAAAACGATGCGCGGGCAAGAAGATTCTTAGAGGTGTTATGCATGGTCGCGTCTGCTCCAAATTTCCTTCCTCCGCGCTCAACCGGACCTCGAGCTTTCCGAACGCCGATTGAGATTGATTCACTCAAACACAAAACGCTTCCTCTCGGCCATCCACTTTAATTAGCCGCTCGTCGAGATTAGGCAGAGCAGGCCGAAATGAACCGCGTAAAAAGCGATCTACTTTCATTGTCCGGCTGCGCTCGAATTTCTTCTTCGGCGTGCTTCTGCCCGTCTGATCTAGATTTGCTTCTTCGTGGCGACTTTGTCGTCGATTCCGCGTTTGCCTGCCCGGACAACTATCACTTTTACCAATTGAATGACCATCTAATGGATGCTGGTGCGGCGGCAGCGGCAGCGGCGGCGTAACCAAGTTACGCGACGCACTGCGATGCAAAGCGTAGAAAACGCGTTGATCACGATGTTCGGACGTAGCGGTTTTCTCAGCCCGTCGTCATTCCGGCAACGCATTGATGCGTGCACAGCCCAACTTACATTGAAAATTATATGTTTATAAGGAGACACATCGAGATCGTCAGCCGTGATACCAAATTGATTTGAGTCGTTGATTAAAAACGAATTAAGCATGGCTTTCTTTGCTATTTTCTAATCTTTGCGCAGGCGAGAAATCTTTACTCTGGACTGCTTCTAATGAAGTTTAGAAAATGACTAATTGAACAATTCCATTTGAATCATATTTACTTCTTTATTAAAGAGAATCTCCACCTATTCTACAACACCCTTTACGATCCTTAAAAATGCTGAAAAGAGAGTTAGGTCTAAACTTGTTTATACTTTTTCGTTTTTTCAGGGGCTTTAAATTTTTATACCCCAACTCTAAGCATTCGAGTTGATCAGAAACACTAGTTATGGCAAATAATCAAAACCTCACATCCTGGTTTTGATTATTTGCCATAACTAGTACATAACATAAGGGAGATGAAATAAGTTGAATGTTATAATGTTGCTTTGATCAATTCTGATTTAAGCCAATAAAGTCCCCAGCAATTTTTCTTGTGAACTGATCAAGTTATTGACATTTTTTGATTATATGTCAAAGATATGCAACCAAGAAGTCACAAGAAGAAGTGGAAATTACATTTTGGGTAGATTGTATTTTTGTAATCATCAAGTATTCTCGCTTATGAAGAAATAACGTACTGCTACAAAAAAAGTCCAATAAATTTTTATGCACAGAAATTGAACAAATCATTAGTCAAAAACTAAAGCGTGTAGTTAAATTTTGTTTTTCAGAATCAAATTCACAGACTGGAACACTGCAAATATTAAGCGGTAAAGTGAAAAAATGGCTTGGGCTTTCAATTGAAATTCACCTATTTTCATACCATACAGCTAACATTTTCTCATAGATAACTTCTTCGACAAAAAATACAATATGGTAACCTTAAGGAGGAAAATAGTTTTCTGAGAACCTACAGAAAGAGTGACAGACTGTTGACACCATTGGGTTCGGAAAGAAATTTTATATAGGAAATATCATCAGTTGACCTACACTTTGGCGGAATGATTTTAAAGAAGTCTCCTAAAAATGAAAAATCTCTCTTCAAAATCCGGAATTTTTTATATCGCTAAATAGCAATCTAGTACTCTACCTATCATAAACTCTCTAGGACAACATGATACATCCCGCAAGTCTCAATCGATTCATCGATGCTCATGATAGACCTTTTGGAATGAAAGGCTTCTTCCGAAGCGCGACACGCCCGAACTGATTACACGTGTCCTTTGTGCACAAGAAAGCAAATCAAAAACTATCCAATTGAACATGAGGACGAACGAGATGACTCAAAGAGTTACAGTTGTGATCCCCCGGCGAAACATTCGTGCGTCGATTTTATTGCAAGAAATTGAAATTCTTCGCGGCGCACTTCTGCTGCCGCAGCGTGTTGGGTCATGAAAGACGAGCATCAGTTATGTTAAGTGAGGCGTAATCAAGCCAGCCGTGCGGATAATAAATATCTACTCCACATTCGGAGCGTTATTATTCCACCGAGAGTTGTGATAAGTCACGATTGCAGGATAACGCCAATGGCGCATGGGTGGATCCTCGCACGGTATGCGCGCAACGTGTCGGACGTGTTGATCTTTAATATCGAAGCGGGCCATAAGGTGCGGAAAAATGCGGAAAATGAGAAATCTGCGCGGCGGCTGCGCACAAACCAACCTTTGATCCCAATCGTCTCGCGGACGGTTTCTGCACCTGTAAACACTACTTGGATGCGCGGTTGTTACGCTGATGCGAAAATCCGCGCTGGTTCTACATGAACGAGTCGAAATATTAGTGAATGAAGTGCAGTGGGGGCGGAATAAATCAATAGGAATAAAATCGATTCTGCGGCTGGGATTTGCGTGAAAACCTGTACTAACCGCAAGTGTACAGAAATTGGAAAATACGTCGAGAACATGAGAAATCCATCTTTCAACTTTACTTTTATTGATCTAATTTGATTTTTTTCCTTCTCACTGAGGCTTTCGTTTTACTTAATAAAGTAAAAAATGATTTACACATTGATACGCATATTTAGAGCCATCTCTATCAATCTGTTTAAGGTTATTCTTTTTTCCACTTCTTACTTTTACCAAGCAAGATGAGAAGAAATTTTTCTGAAATTCGTCCTGAACAATTCATTCCGTGCTGCTACAATTTGAATACACTTGTTCCACCTCCAGTGAATTGTCCCGCGTTGGAACCAGGATTATGCTCTATACTTAATTCAATTAGTACGATAATCGACAAATAATCACAGGTCTCAGTGTGGACTCATCACACACACGCGCGCGCGCGCGTACGCACACGCACGGAAAAGAAAGCAAACACCTGAGAAATCTCAACACTCAACATACTAATGAGCTTAATGACGTATGGCACTCAAGTGGACGGAGATTTAATTAAGATGATTATCCAAGAGGGCTAGTTATCCGCCGTGTAATCATGTGGAGAGTGTGGTAACAATGTGCCGGTTTTTTCGCGTTGTTTATACTGAATTGAAGACGATAATGATTTGTGATGAGAGCAGGACGTAACACGTCGTTAATCAATTTTACAAAATATTACATTGTCACGCTTGGGAATTTGCCTGAGAAAATTTAGCTGGGCGTTAAATCGTAGCATATCTCGCATTAATTTCAGAGGTCAGAGATCAATCGACATCTCACTCCAACGCAGCTTCTGATAAAATGTCAATTCCGGCAATAAATGTACATTTTGGATTTTTCGGCGTGCCTTAACCATACTACAATATGATCTTTAAAGACTAAAAATTATACGCCCACGCAATGTGTGATGCGAAATCGACACGCTGATTATTTTCATTTGATTTATTGCTATAATCTGAAGATATTTATGGAAGGATAATGCGTTGGGAAAATGCTAGTATAACGTGTTGTAAAGAGTATGCTTTAACGATTTGATTTGTTCATAGAAACGCATTTTTCGTTTAGTTCTAAATTATTGGCATTTTGTCAAATATGATAACGACGTTTTGCTCCAGCACAGCCCATATTTTGGGATTGGTCACATATTGTTTTTGGTATCTCTTGTGTGGGTTCTGTTGATAAACGTAAAGTTGGCAATAAGAAATCTTCCATTCAAGGATATGAAGTTATGGGAAGTGCGCAAGTTGAATAAACATAAAAAGTCGACTTTGCTTCAACTTGTGAACTATTTTCTTGCGATGAATTTTTTGGTGCTACAACTTACCATAATGTGCTGCTTTCTCCTAAAATAGTTAATTTGTCTCATTTGGGTTTTAGATAATTGTGACTAGATTCTGATCTAGATTTAGCAAACAGATGTCAAATCAAGCTTTTTGGTTGTCCCATAATTTGTATGAGGGTTTCAGGCATCGAGATTTCCAGAAACCGGCGGCTATTTTATGGCAGCTGCACTGAGAATGGTAACAGGACAAAGCGTGTTTTACATAACTATCGGACGCTAGAGAAGTTGAACGAGCGGCGTTGTTGGCGTCGTCGGTTGTGGGCAGTTTGCGACTCGCGACTTTCTTAGCCTGCGAGAAAAACGAGCGTTCCGCGCGCTCGTGGCTCTTATCTGTTCGCATGTCCGGACATGCGGACGTAACGGCGCTCCAGCTCCAGTTCTCGTACGGTAATCTCAGTTTTTTCTCTTGTTGAAGAGGGCCGAAGGAAGGAGGAAGTCCTGCGGCGCGACCGTCGACATGCTACGTGCGGCACGCTACGATGCGTACCGATAACGTGGTCAGGGAAACGTGTTAACAAATGCCCCGCAATGTTGAGGAAAGACAACACTCTTGAGTTGATTTTTCAGCTATGCAGATTATTTTAATTAAATATTGTGTGTTTATCATATTTGTATTTTATGGTTTACCAGCTTTGTAAAACTGTAAGTAAAATTGTTTTATTGCAATTATAAACTGCCAACAGTCCTGAGCTTGCGTTGCTCAAGAAAACTTGTCTTGTACGCGATGAAGGCGAGATGATAAAAAGTGAAACGTTTGGAGCCTCTCGCCGTGTATCTGCGTTTCATCAATTGTAGCATTTGGAGGAACATTAGTTATTCGTATCAGAAATATCCAACTTTTTCGCGTTCGTCACTCAACGCCTTTCTGCTGGCTGGCTCGTGGCTATCGAACACGTCACATCGCTTTCCGTGTTTTTCGACATTTAACTAATTTTCTACCAGCATGGAAAGTTGCCCTCTCATCATTTGCTAACATGCGTTCTCTTTCTGCCCGCAGCTCCAAGAATCCTTAATGAACATTGTGGATCAATCGCTACCGTCGTGGCTTCGCTACTTGCCCCCAAAACCGCCCTCGTCGTCGCACTCGCCGCACCTTGCTGTATCCAGCCAACGCAGTGCCGCCGCCGTTGCAATGAGAGAGAAGGACTCGTCACCTCGCAAGATGCTGGTAGCAACGAGTGGCCACAGTAGTCCCAAACAAGCGGCCGTCTATCCTCTTTCAGTGCGCGTGCCGCCTCCTGACGATGACGCTCCCTTTGATCTGTCCTCGCGCAAGAGCGCTACCTCACCGGTTCCACGTGGGCCGCACATGTCTCCTGCCAGCCGGCCTGGCGCGCAAGAGGAAACGGAGCATGAGCAACCTTTGGACTTGCGCGTAGAGCACAAGAAGTCCTTGCTGCGAGCTGTGGCCGCAGCCCGTGGGTTGGGGAAGGATGAGAATTCGAATGTTATTGCGACGGATACGGATAAACTGAGTGGGTCTTTGCAACTACCGACCACAGTTCTCGGACAAGGTGCATTAGGTGTTGGAAACTATCCAGTCCTCTTCCCACCACAACCATTACACCCTATGATGTTGGAAGCGATGTATCGCGCCCAGAGTAAAGTACCAATACAATATCCACGATATCCTCCGTTTTTGCCAACATCGATGCTGTCTCCGACATCTCCGTCCTTCGACTTACTTCGGACGCCTACACTTGCACCTACCAGCAAGTTTGACCCTCCTCCTCCAAATCCTGCAACCAATCTGACACCCACGGGTGGTGTTGGTGGCGGTGGCGGTAAGGTTAAGGACCGCTACGCATGCAAATTTTGCGGAAAAGTCTTCCCTCGCTCGGCAAACCTCACGCGGCATCTCCGTACACACACTGGTGAGCAACCGTACAAGTGTCGCTACTGCGAACGGTCCTTCTCGATCTCCTCCAACCTGCAACGGCACGTGCGCAATATACACAACAAAGAAAAACCATTCAAATGTCCCCTCTGTGAACGATGCTTTGGACAGCAGACGAATCTTGACCGGCACCTGAAGAAACATGAAGCTGACGGCCCCACAATCCTTGATGAGCGTGCTCTTCAGCGACGTTCCTTCCAGGGTCGCTCCCTCAACGAAGAATCGTACTTTGAGGAAATTCGCAACTTCATGGGGAAGGTGACGGAAGGTCGTCTCAATCTTGGTGCACCAAATTTTGAGCGCCTCGAGAAACTAGAACGCTTTGAGAAGCTCGGTTTGCTGCCGATCAACCAACTTGCGGGACTGGGCGTTGCCGCTAATGTCAACAACAACAACAACAACAACAACGACGTGTCCACCATGAACAACAATCAAATCAACTCCGAGAAGCTCGATGGTCTTCCCGAGAAGGTGGATGCGGATGCAAAAGACTCCGAGGATAAGCTCGAGCGTAACTACTGCAGCTCAAGATCGTCAACACGCTCCTCAAGTGCCGCCTCCAGTCGGTGCGACAGTGTTGACAAAGAAATGGATACGAAAGACGATGAAAATCAGGACAATAACAATGTGCCGATGATCACAATGACAATGACGACGCGGCGAAGAAAAGCAACGTGATTATTTGTAAGCGTCAAGAGGTAATGTGTTAAGAAATTTATGAACAGAAACAACAAATCGAAGGGTGATTTTCCGACTTTCATTGCGCGTTGAATATCTACATTTTGATTGCATAAGGAAATCTACAATTGTGGTTTAATCAGTTGCATTCTTTCGAACTTGTGCGCATCGCAATTCCTTCTATCTCGTAGGCTATAACCTGAATGTAGATTCCTTTTCTTCTTGCGGTACAGCTCATATCTGCTCGTAACTGATTATCTTGCTTTTTTTCCATTTTGCCAGCGAGAAGACAGCATTTCTATTCTTAACGAAGCCGCGTAATTGATGCTTTGATTCCTTTCATTCCTGTCTTTGATTTCTTCGATTTTTTTATGGTTGCGGCTAATTAATTGCAGTATAACTCGCAGCGCCAGCACCACAGAGAACTAAAGCGCTTAGCACTAGACAAAAACACCAATTAATTGATTATAGCATCCATTACAAGCGCTTTTCTTACGGTGTTGTTTTCCGTATGGCTACGATGCCTATGTGCTCACATTGCGAAATTTTTGATTTATGTGCGTTTAACTCGTTGGGATTGCTCGTTAGAGATAAAACATGTTTCATTTCACGCCGACGCCTGGCCGAAATGGATTTGAAGATGCAAATACAACGGCTAGTCAAAAGTTGATTCAACATTCTATTGTTTTCCATCATCGTTATAAGAGCTCTCATTAATTACGTGCCATGATTGCAGCAAGTCAGTGGTAAACAACAGCAATTGTATCATTGCATCGCGATAATAAAGCAACTAACATTGAAAATGGCATTTGCTCTCGTTTTCATTTCGGGCGGACTTAATTGATGCACGGTATTGTTCTCGGCTGATGCAAATGCGGCGCACGCAATTGCATGCGCAAGAAGCAGCCGAAGACACGGAGAACAATGTCGAAAATTGAATGCAAGGTCGTACGTTTTGCGGCGGCGGGCGCTCTAATTCTCAGAAGCTCGGTGCGCCCATTCATCGCGGCGTTTCGCGCTCGTTAATAACGGCATAATAGCGCTAATAACCAACGAATAACAATGCGCGGCGCGCGCGTAAAATTACCTAATCGACGGTACCGATCCGATCGTGAAAAACGAAACGGTCGCTTGGAAACGCAAGCAGCCTGCTTCACATAGAAAACGCAAGACGAAAGATCAAGCTGCAAGATCACCATCAAAGTAAGAGAAGAAGCAGTCTATCGAAATCCGCTTATTACACTGATGAAGCACATCAGTGTCGTAACTGAAGAGAAATAAATCATCGTGGAGATTCACGCGGCATCCACCGGAAATTGATTTCTAAAGCATGTGCTTGCTTTGCAATCGTTACTTGATGATTGGTGCAGTTCAGGTATGAAGACATGGCTGGAGAGGCAATAAGAAGGAAATTGCCTAAATTTAAGTGTTATATGATCTTGCACAGGAGGTCTTCATGCTGTTAGAAAAAATGAAAAGGAAAGCAAACGAGAGCGATATGCAACGCCATTAATAACTTCTTAATCATGACCTAATCGATTCATTAAAAGTCATCACTAGTAATCGTTTGATCTGATTGATCCATCGTGGTGGACGTTGGATCGATTTCTATTTCATCACGTCAACTTCTTTGCTCCACGTTGAGCACCAATTTCTTCTTGCCTGTGATTTTTCAATTTCCTTTTCGACTTAATTCAGTGTGTCCGAATTAATTACGATCATCCGTAGTGTAATTGTGTTTAGCAGTTATTTGCTAAATCAATTCATCCCAATTCATCGATGATAATCCATTTGCTCCACGTGCCCTTGCTCTTCTTCTCTAATCTTCTCGACTCTTCGCTTCCTCCTCCATGCTATTCGCTGACGTTTGATCGATCTTCTATGACCTGCAGGAAACACCTGAAAGAATAAGAGCGGATGAACTCATCCGCATAGCGCCCTCAAGCCCCGCTATTTAATAATATCAGAATCCGAACAATCATTTACGAGCGCACTGCGACGTCGGTCATTAAATGCAAATTGCTCCAATTTCCACACGTCCGCCCGAGCGAAATCATCGCCTGACGACGTTTTTATCCGCACGATTTCTAATGTCATCGTAAAGCTAATTAATTCACATCTCGAGCGCTTAACTTGCTGTTTTCGTTAATTGCTGAAGTGATAGATAAACGCGCCTACTTGCTGCCGTTCGCTACTGTTCGTCTTTGCCTGACTCTTAATTTTAGGTAATTACTGCCGCCGCTTACCTCGACTCCAGTCTTGTTTAATTTCATTTTTCAAATGTGCTTGGGGATACCTTGCACGTTGCATCCGATTGCAAGCAGTTTGTCGTAGCACTCACTGCTCTTCGTCCTGATTCTTCACAGCTCTGCGCATGCATGCGCTCGTAATCCAATGAACCGAGCAGCTGGAAAAAAGCCCAACGCGGTGCTGAAATTGATGCTGATGAATACGTACAGTAATTGCCGGCCGTTCGGGCGGCCGGCCAAGCAGAACAAGAGCAGGAACCGCTCGCGGTACGTGCCGGCTCCGAAGCCTTCCTGCAAGTAGGCTAAGCCAAGGCGCAATCGGCTTCTAACGGTAAGTTCGTCGTAGTCATCTTCATCTTCTTCGGGCACTTCTGGTTGCAACATGTAATGTGTATCAACTTTTTCTATTTGCCCACGTCCACTGTCGTGGACGCGCGTTCATTGTGCGGTGTGCACAGGCTCATAAGTTTTTCTGTCGATTTTTCACTTGCTCGCAAATCATGAACGCTAACGTAGATCAAACAAATTTGAGCCCATTTGGTAAATCTAGATAAAATAAAGCACAGACATTTAAGATGCCGTCTTCGGAGGCGCAACACCGTTACAATAACCGCTCCGCTCTTTACTTCTTCAGCCTGCAACTTTTCAGATTTTCTCTTTGATACTGATGTTAACTATTTGCACTCTACTAATTTTTTCATTCTCCATCATACTTTTAATTTCATTGTGCGTTGTGCGAAATTACTTCACACATAAATCACGCACAAATTAAGTAAATTAACTAATCGTCAAAGAGACATCAGCGCGCCAATAAACTCATCAGCAACATTAATTAATTTCAAATGCATCACTTCACTTTCCTCTATGTTTAATGTACTTCTGTGCGTGCACACCATACATTTTTCATCTTTTGAGCTTGTTGCGAGTATTTTCTCTCATTTTCCACGGACTTTCCGCATTTCCAACACTTTTTCTTGGTGCAACTTTCTTTTTGTCTTCTCGTTGTGTACCAGAACAACAACAACAACAACAACAACGACATCAACTAATAAGACCAATAAAACTAACATTATAAAATGGCCTAATTTTATTGTACTTCTTTTAATTACTATCTAAATCATATTTGTTAAGTCAAGCGAGTTTTCCTTTTGCAGTGCTTCAGTCAATTATGTAGATAATTACGCACCAACTTCCTATCCAAACATACACGTGTGCCACAATCTGAACGAAAACCGTACAAAACAATCAAGTACAACTAATTTTAGATATATTTTTTACTCCTCATTTATGATAACGAGAGTTACCAGAATAAGAAGTGCAAATCGAAAGTCATAAGTGAGACACCGAAAATGACCCTTCGATTATCGAGAACATCGAATTTTTCACCGCAACGAAAGTACTATGTACTCTGAAAAACAGCATCACGAATTAAGCCAACGAATTAAGTTAAATAATAAATTCAGATATAAACACAAGTATGTTTTTACTCTAAATATAAAACTTGCACGTAAGCAACAACGCTCGAATTTTAACAACATGTGTTCCTTTTTTTTATTATGCCGACATCGTATACTCTTCCTGCCTGCGATGAAGCTGCAACGCGTTTCTTGCGAAACTCGAAATAATGTTCATTGTAATTAACTCAAGCGCCCGCACATCCACGGATTGGAGTGCGCGATGCCACGAGGGAACTCTCTAAGAATTTTTTGTTCCTAATGTGTGTGTTTGTGTTTGAATAAATATTTGAAAAATGCGTTTGTATAAAAATCCATTTGTATAGCATGTAGATGTATAACTCAATGCGCACGATTTACTTTTTACTAATTAAGTCACCTACGAACATAGTTACCTACGTAGCATGTAATCTTTATTTGTGTAAGGACAGTTCTTGGAGGTCTGTTCCAATTGCATCTTGCAAGCAAACATTCGACGGCACAACATCCGAGACATAGTCAATTAGATGGTTACCAATTAATTAATTTGGCGTGCACTGAGTGTGCGCCCCATGTACGTAAAGTTTATTTTATTGCAAATGATGGACACAGAGAGGAACCGGAACCGATTGCAGTGTCATTCATTCAAGCTCGTTTCTAATGCAAATACCGTAGTCACAAATTGTAAGGTGTTTAATATTTCGCATTTGTTTGCTAAGTGTATATTGTTTCTATTTCCGTTTGTAAAAAATATTCAGCCACATTCACTCAATCCCGCACACTATGTGTATACACGTCAAACTTTGTACTGACACAGCATGAATAAAGACAGTTTACGAAATGGTTCTCTTACGTGAAGACTTATGAACACACACGTTTTTGATATACTTCACTTAATTTTGATTCTTGTCTTTTATAACTACTACCTACTATTAGATTGTAAGTTAATACAATTTGTGTACACACGAAATTTTATAAATAAAAATTTTACATGAATTTATGTTGTTCTTCGTTATGGCTTTTTTTTCTTTTCATAAATTAACATATTAATGTAGCATAAGATGATTGTTATAAAAACAACAAAGTTAACTATATGAGTATTATTGTACAGTTATTATAAACAATTCAATCAATTGTATATTTTTATACAAATGAAATATGATCATATCATATTGCTTTTCTTTTAATTTTTTTTTCAGAACGGACAAGTTTGCTTTAATTTCTCGCTCAGCCTACAACTTCCCGAAAAAGGCTTCATCTCATTGAATGGAAAAATTCAAACAATGCGTATGCTTATTTTATATCGTCTGATGATAAACACAGTCTGCACATATTAGACTTACCACAATTCATTTTGGTGCTGCGATTAGATGCATAAAACCCGTCATAGGAACGAATTTGACTTCGGAAATAATTATTAAGAAACATTGTAAATTTTAGTAGACGAATTGAATTTTCAGCCTTTTAAATACAATTTTCAAATGATACGTCAATCACCTATCCAGTTTTTTTTTCCAATGAAGCCATATGTCAAATCTTACATTTACAACTTGAATTATATTTGAGCATATCATTTTCACTCTGATGTCGCCCTTCACAAGTGAAAACGTCCAAGAAAAACAAATCAGATCTTAAAGCGTGCAAACAATAACTTGTACCAATTGCACGTCTACGTCTCTTCTTGATTTGGTTTGATTTCTGCTACTCTTTGTGGCTTACACAGCTTGATTAGTAAATTTTAATATACACACAATTTTAATCGAGGAAAGCATTAAAAGTGAAATCTATTCATACACCAGGAAAGAAAAACAAGTTAATTGCCATCTAATTATTGGTATTTTGCTTGTCTTTACTATAAGATTCCACGTGTTGAAGTTGAACACAGGATAAGGTAAGTCTATTCGTAGATCCAATAGTCCATAAAAAGTTTCGTCCTTAACACGAACGTCCTTCTTTCGACAACGGGAGTCTTCCTCTTGAGGAATACACGCTTTCGTGGTGTTGCGGCTTTCGTGATGATATTCATGAGGCGAAACGCGATCTATCCCGCCTTGGCGTGGTCGTCCAACAAAACGATAGAATTTTCTATCAGCTCGTAATTGACCTTAACATTTACGCGCCAGCTTGCGCTCTGCAAGTAAACAAATCACAATTTATTCTCACACGCTCTTCGCTGCCGCTGCCGCTGCTGTGTGATTTTTTCTACATCGCAGGAAGCGAATAAATTATGTGTAATAGAATCGCATGCTGTCGATTGCCATTTGTGGCTGGCGAATGACTCAAATAGATGAATCTGTCAGTTTTCTATGGAGGCTTCAAATGGTAACTCATATTGTGTAGTCAATTATTTATTAACTATTAGAATTGCAATAAAGAATAAGACATTGTTACTTGTGCGCAAATTAATTAATCACTAATTTGCTGCATGAGTGAAACATCCCATAAAACTGACTCGCCATCAAATCAATAATAAATCCGGGCGTGTCTCGCATTTTGTTCGAAACACAGAGAAATAGGAAAAGATCCAAGGATATTCTTCGCGTTGGGCTGGGACAGTAACGCGTCGCTAGCGACTGGCGTCGATTCAAGAAGGACTTTTTGTGTGAGCGATTCAGTAGGTGAACGTGTTTGCGCACCAATACAGTTACGCCGCTGATTATTGCAGCGCGGGCCGTGCAGCAATAGATCGACGCATATCAAGGTGATACACTTTTCAAATCTCGCACACGCACACAGCTGTATGAACAAACGATTATAAGGCGAGGTGGCAAGCCTGAGTCTTGCGATGTGCTTCTCCCATTTTCGGACCAAACCACACTCGGACGTGAGCAAATCTACTTTTTCTTGCCAACCGCACGCTTTAGCTACCTCACGATGCTAGTGTGAGCGGCTGAAGAAAAAAGTTCAATATGCTGTTGCTACTACTATCTATCTACTTCATGTTTGAGAAATTACAACTATTACAATGTTGTGAATGTTTTCTACTTACAACTACTATACCAATGATGCGGTGTTGCCTAAAGACTAAATTCTTCTTTCTTAGAGTTCATTTTTGTTGGCACACATGGGAAAAGTATTTCAATTGATCATTTATGTTGACTAGTTTTCAGTGGATGGATGAAATCTGTTTATGTATATTACGGGTCAATCTAGAATTTGGTCATTTTTGTAATAATAGTGAAATGTATTAATTTTATACCTAATAATTTCAACTTAAAGGTTAATAATAAAATATAACACATAATTTATTATTAATATTTTATATTGGGTGAAAATATATTTACCTTTTTGCAGCCCAAAAAGTGCTTTGTATTTATTATCACATTTGAGAATTTTCCTTTATTACAAAAGCAATGGTTTCTATCATAAACTATCCTATTACCATCTAAGGACTGCACCAAACCATTTTGCCAAGTCTCATTGCAATCCGCTCTGTGGTTTAGGCGTCTGTCGAGGACATACCCATCTTACCATAACTATTTGTTAATATACAATTGACCTGTTGTGAAAGAACTGATTGTAATCGTTAAGGAAAATATGGAACATCTAAAAAGTGTAATGTACGCAGAATAGTACCCAAAGCAAATGAGTTTCTTTGCAGGAAATTAGCGCAGAACATCATCTTCAAATAAGAAGAATATCTACCCACAAAAGTCGCTAATTGAAATCCCATCCAGTTTGTATGTTTCATGTTTGCAATGAAAATCGTTTGGTTCCCAGAACATTATGACTGATTTTACTCATTAAACAAACACTTTCCGTACTCTTCAATCTAATATTATGACAAGTTTGCAAAGTATTTCACTTTAGATTTCAATTAAGTGCTTTTGTATTGCATTCGAATTTCCCTGCAAAATTACGATCGCTCGATAAAAGCGATTTTGACGCAACGTGCGAGCGAATACCTTCAGCACGGAAGTTTTCAGGGTGTGGCTATGCGCGTGCTCTCGCTCAGTCCCATCAGTAATCCACGATATATTATGATCGAATATAATATTGTGTATGGATGAATAAATCTAGACCAGTAGGTTTCGATTTCGTAATAGCAAATCGGCGTGCGGCGTGCAGCGCTTGGCCCGACAACGATCTAACAATTTAGCGATTCCAAGTGCTGCGCAAAG
Organism: Ecitoglossa quadriceps; assembly: GCA_027574925.1. Classification (NCBI taxonomy): domain Eukaryota; kingdom Metazoa; phylum Arthropoda; class Insecta; order Coleoptera; family Staphylinidae; genus Ecitoglossa; species Ecitoglossa quadriceps. Next base: position 90,066 of record JAODGC010013345.1, on the reverse strand, counting down.
AAATACAGGCACGAGTCGGACCGCGAGAGAGAAGCCAGAAGGCATCGAAATCACCATGATCTCAACTGGCCCACTAGAATAAACGGCAATAACAATGCATGATAAGGAAAGGCGCGAGCTTTACTAATGATGAGGTCTTGCTTTGGAGGATGTGCGGCATTGACTTTTCTTTACATCATGTGTTAGCATATCAATTGATGTTTTCTGATGCGATATGATTTATTAAATAAACCCAAAGCGTGATAAATATTTGTGACAAAGCGGATTGTTAATATTGGACCATCTAGCGAAGAATAAATGCGCCTTAATTATTGCTAAGCAATTTTCGCATTGTTGCAAAAGATTGCTTAGAAAATTACCTGTGCCGGAAAAACTATTCTGAATAGATGGATAATAGATGCTTTAAATTGTAGGTACAGAAGTCTATATCATATGATATTACTTTATTCGAAATGCTTTAAAAATGTGCTTCGAATGTGCCATTTTGCGAATTTTTTAAAAAACACGATTTGGAAATTGGGTTCTGACGGAGAAATTAAATGGGTTAACCCAATGTCAGGCCTCTTATTTTATAGTCAAACAGTTGAGGTCAAAGGTGGTCTATTTCTCGTAATTTTTAACTTTAGTACTTAACTTTAGTACAACTTACTTAGTAGATATCTTGCATTGAACTTGATTTCTTTGTTTATTCAGATATTCATTTGATACTAACCTGAATACAATAAAATAGAAAAATTAACTATAACTATGTATCTGCAATCTTAAGTATTGGCAGCTGATCAAACATGAGGCAGATACCGTCTATTACATTCTGTGATCTTGGTTCTACGATCCTGGTACCACTGAACCTTGTGTTCTTGCGATTCATCAGGATCACAGAATATATTCGGAGGTATCTGACTCACAACTGGTCAGCGGCCAACATACCAAATCAAGCCACCTACCCAGTCAAGCAATTTCTCGTTAATGCCACTTTGTTGTATGCAGTACAATAATAATGTTGCAGTACTGGTATAGGTCAAAGCAAAATTGTTCATTGATCGAAAGGCGAAATGATGAACAAATAAAATTACGAAGCAGATTTCGGTGAATAGGAGCCATTATAAGTGACCTCTGTCGTCTGCTGAGAGAAGAAGCATGGCAATAGGCGATAGACAAGGGTGTGGTACTCGCCACCCACCGCTCGTTGGGCTTTCTTGGACGCGATTCAACGGCGGCATCTTAGTAAATCGAAGTAAAGTAAGTAACCTTTATGTCGCGTTAGAGCATGCTCTCGCTAGCGCAGCCTTCGCCGCGGCGTGTGCTCGAGCACGCCCGACCATTATTATTTATTACTGTTTCATTCATTCAATTTTCGTCTGCAACACAAAACAAACTGCTGCCATCCTCAGATCCATCTCATAGAGTTGCACTAGCGCCGCGTCGTGCGCCTCGTTAGGAGCACTTAACACCAATTTTTATGATTTATTGCTTCATGCGAGCAGCAAATTCAGCAACGTCTTTGCAAGCCTGGATGGAATTCTTAAACGAAACCAGCAAACGCTGCAAAATGTGTGGTCCGATAGACTAATTAGGCGCTTTGCGAATCCTTACTAGTACGTGGTAACGATGGTCATGTGAATTGAGTGCACCTGGTCGAGGGCAAAATTTTGTTGGTGGTCCTTCTTCTAAGGCATCCTTAATCGGAGCATCTTAGTTCAAGTTACGGTAACAGATCTGCCTGTTTCGGTTGCGCGCGCGAACATGTGACATAATCGTGTAGGTAAAAAATCGGGGCATCGCCAGGTCATCATCGTTATCGTCGCAGCAATTGCTGGCCGGCATGGGACGTCGGGCGTGGAGGTAATCTAATATTTTTAGGTCTTCCTAAGTGGTCTCAGCGTTCCGTGTGCATCGAGGCATTTGCATAATCGTCCGCACGCAGAAACAAACGAGCGCGATGAGCAATTGAGATGCGTTTGTGCGCAATAAAAATACAAAACGACGAGATGCGCTCAAGATACGCGCTCTAAACGTGAACAAATGACTTCAAATCTCACTGACCAAGCTGACATTTGCATACTCGCTTGTAAATCATCTTCTAAGAAAGGTAGAGCAGACACATTTATTGCATCTCTCCACTCGAAATTTCTTTGTTTCAGCCTTTAACATTTGCAGCGGCATTCTATATGGGTTTTATCTTCGTAGGTCTAATGCAATCTGACACTAATTGCGCTTCTAAAAACAGTTGCGTCGAAAAATGTCCAAATCAAGACAAATCGTGAGCATTTGCCTCGCAAGGTGCTCCCAATTAAACGGAAACCAATTAAGTCATATAATTCAGCTCGAAACGGGTTACGTATGCTCATCGCTGTCTTGCAATGTGGGCGTTCTGCTTGTTCGACTTTAGCTCACCACGTCTACAACAACCGATAATTAATTTTTGATTCCGTAATAACTGATAATAAGTAAATCGCTTAAGCGCGCACCCGCACATCGGCTCTTAACGAGGAAAGCACTTCACAACGTTATGTTTAACACCTCATCGACGTATCGTCAACTTAAGTCATCACGCACAAAAGTTAGGATCTTTTGTGTATGAATATATTTTCCACTTGAAATCAGCGTGAAGACAGTCAGAACAAAGAAATCGTTAGTTGCCTAGCGTTAATCAGTTAATCAGAAACTACAAGCAGAACTTTTTGGCTTTGGCTTGAAACTGGCCAGAATGAAATCAATTTGAAGCTCCATATGGACAGACCCATTCCATCAGATGTTGTGCTGGCGAGGCGCGCTGCACGCTAAATAAGAAGTCATAAACTCGATGAGCGAACCACGCCCTGGTTACATGCATGCAACGAAATGGAATTTCTGCATCCAAACGAGTTCAAATGGTACCGTGAGGAAAGAGTGTGCTTCGGCCAGAGCGCGAGAAAATCGCTTCCGCAATCTTCAGGCTGCTCTTTATTCGCAAGCGAACAGAATGCCAGCCGTCCACTTCATTTACTTTTCCAACTTGTGCTGTGAAATTTGTTGATAACAAGTGGAAAGGAGGCGTATTTTTTCGGTGGACACACATCATCCAATATGTTTTTCTTCACTATTTTGAGAGCAGTGCTAAAAATATGTTATACTATTCATCATAAGTAGAAAAAGGGACAAATGGCAACCTTACTGCAGAGTCTCTCACATTGCAACTCCATTGAGATTTGATATCAATCTACCTTCTATGTTAGACCATAATTTATGGGGTTAAGTCAAATCATTTATCATTATGATTTTGGAGTGTACTGGTAATCCATGCTTGCAAACACAAACACTGTACTCTTCCTTCACTTCACTTCACTTCACTATACTGCATCAACCCCTCGTGGTTATTAGTGGTTATCGTAAGTTAATTTCTTCTAAAGTTTGGTGTATTTATAAAACGTGCATTAAATAGATTAGAACACTAATGAGAATTTTTCGTAAAGCAGAAAAATGCAAACACATTTACTAAGGTGAAAATGGTTGCATACCACATTTTTAGGACGCCACCTCTCATTGTAACTTACACATAGGCAACACTAGTGCGCCCTATGAACACCTAGTGGAACATCTAACGAGGTAAAGCAAGTTGAACGTGACATATGAGTTGTGTGAGAACACAATTTGGTCAATACGTTCTTATGAAATATCTAACATCAATTCAGTTCATGGACCAGAATCTACAGCCATGAAGGACAACGAAGGTACCACAAAACTTGCTTTGTAACAAAGTCGTGCTATTTGTAAATTTTCAATCAGTTTCAGCATTATTAGTGCCTTCGTGCATCGAAATTATAACATGAACAGTTTTAAAGTCCTTCATTCTTGAAATTTGTTCATCAAAGATGCTCTATGTTTGCTTATCCTGGAAACCATAATTTCCAAGAGAAATATTAGGAGGGACATTCCCGTCCCACCACTGTAGATCACAAATGCAAAGTAACAATCCTTAAGTGCCACGTTCACAAAGTTTGTTCCTCCACTATAGCACTTGGGTTGTTTCGAGAACATTATATATTTAGTCCTCTCATGAATGCCACGTTCCAATAATATTGATAATCTGGAATAACACAGCAAATAGAATCAAAGCTACGGAAACAAATTGCTATCTAATTTACCCAATCTTAATAAATTCCTTGTAAATCGAGTTTTTCCGAATAGGCATCAAGAGTGATGACTCGGAGAGGTAAGATATTTCAACAAATCCACACTTCTCGTTGTCCATATACTCTTTGTCAATCCTTTTGTAGATTTTGTCATTGTTAGCATGAAATGCAAAAAATTCCCCTCGCATACGCTCAATACCTTCATCCAGGCTGATGTAGCAATCGTCTCTTGCGAGTTTTGCGCTGAAGAGCTCTTGATGCTCAGTTGAGGACTCATTCTACGGAACATCATCGTTTACACAACTCCACACCAGGATTATTGATAATTCCTCACTCGAAACATATCCTTGCTAAAGTCATTTTTGTCTACACCCAGTCCGATACTAAATTCTATTAGAGCCGTAACACCATCTAATTTGGTGGTGGTACTGCCCAACAAAGCCACTATATTCGCTGAATAAGCCGTGTATAAGAACAAAAAGAAGAGGAACACGAAAAAAGTAGCAATGCGACCCCCACCGTTCGTGGGCTCTGCTTCAGAACCTTGCTGAGCAATTGCACCAATATGCATATGGACCACATCTAAAGCTCGCGGGTACATAATGCGATTCGTATTACTGATGGTGTCTGGACTCGACCACTGGATTTTCACGATGATGAAAATAGCTACAACGGTAATGGCTAGAATGATATATGAAGCATACCAGACCATTAGCTCTAAAGGTAAGGTAAACACGTTTGAAACTGAGCTTAGAGAAGGTGCGCGTAGGATGAAAGCCTGACGATTTGGAGTCCTAGTTGTAAGGAAATCATATGCATCAAAACTGTCCTCGGATACTTTTATGGGCTGGGCGATTAGATCAATAGACATCGGGAATGGGTGGGTCAATTCAGTGAAAACTTCGCTGGATGTTAAATTGAGAAATGTAAATACTTCGTTGATAACTTGGTAATTAAAACGAGCGGATACTTCAGTCATCAAGTTTCTTCTAAAGTCCTAGAAATTAACTTACTATGTGTTCAGATATGACCTGCAAATAATAAATAATTCATACCTTGATTGTTTTCTGTGTTTGAGGAGACGCAACGTAGGCAACCTTAATTGAATTAACTGCTGTCAATGATCCTTGGTGTTTAATGTTTTTCAAATAGAATTTTGATGCATTCCAAGAGGCTACAAGCACAGATTTCCATTGATTTTGTTGGTGGCGTTGCAAACACATGATGATACTGCCATTGTTATTGATCGGATCTTCTATTACAATATACAGTTTTGTAGATGGAAACTCTTCTCTTAAGAAAGGACCAGAAAGGTTTTCACAAGCGTTCACATTTAAAATCATAATGGTCTTGAAACGTTTTAGGTGCTCCTGAAAAATGAAACAATTTTATTGGTTTCTGCAACAGTGGAAAATTAGGAAAGCATTTAATTATAATAAGTGATGTGTAGTGTATAATAAGTGATGATGCAACGATGCAATGATGAGATAAACCCTTTTTCTCAATCTTTCCTCTTCCCTCTTTCCTAAGCACCCATTGTATTTATTGTGCATTCTTGGGTTTCTGTTGGGACAAAGTAAATCATATAGAAGAAAAGTTGGTCTTGGTATTATGAGAAAATCGAATTAATCGCGATTATTGCTATGTGGCAGAGTTTTACTTTACAAAAAGCACATTGTTCTATTTCACTCTTTTAAATAAACTGTTGATTTTCGTTAGCATATCAAATCGCTTACACCTGCTAGTATCATTATAATCCAGAAAACTGGAGAGTAAGCTTAGGATTCGATTCTATGCGTTCTATGAGTTCATGTAAGATGAAACGTGGATAAATGAGATACCGGTTTCAATCGATTTTCACACTGGAAATCAATCCAAGTTGCATCTGGTTCACTTTCAGTCCATACTTTAGAGCTATGAAAATACGTCCCCATACTGCTCATAGTTAACGCAAGCTGTCTCATTCTCTCTGAAAGAAATAAAATTGAGCTGGGAAGGGAAGAGGAAATTGTACAATACACACACCGGTTTTCCAGCACAAAACACTATTACTTAATTTGTTTGAAAACATTTTCTGGGATACTGTGGATATTAATTGATTCTGATCCCAGATTTTTGCCCCAATAAAATTGGGTAATGTGAATATTGCAAGGATCATAAGAAGATCCATTCTGGTGCAATGTATTAATCGCATTCTTGTTGATTAGAATGACACTAGTTCATGATCCAGTTGTGTGAAACTTATATTCGAGATTTCATTGAATTTGTCAATGCAAAGGGGTAATTATGAGGGTAATAATATATTACGATATCCATGTGTGCATTTAATAAGTGTTGCGTCGTAATAATTACTGGTACAATCTCGGTGCCAATGAATGTTTAATCAAAAGTACTGACTATGCATTCACTAACCGAAGTCATCAATTAAACTATCTTTTGCATGAAATATTTATTGTTGTGCATAATATACATCGTTCAGATTGAAAATATGGGTAATCGCATGATAATCATGCTAACAAAAAAATGATAACAGGGGAAATGTAAATAAAAATATTGAAAGCGAAATTGGGTGAGAATTGTTGGGCTCGGCGGTACGCGCAAAGAGCGGGCGAACGGCCTTCGGTTTCGCGCACGCGGATCGCTTCCACGGCTTGCTTCCACGACGAACGCTGCATCGGCTGGCGATGGCGATTGCCACAATCGTGGCAGAGAAGGAAAGTCGCCGAGCTCTGGCGCGCGCGCGACCGTGGCCCGCGGCGACGGCGTGGCCGCTCGCACGAATCCTCCACGTCGGGGCCTTGCGGTCGGCCGGCGAGGAGCAGCTGAGGTCCAGTTACCAGCCGCGAAATAGAACTACGCAACCTTCCACTCAGTGTGCAACAATCACTGCACCCCGCCGCCTCGCCTATTAATGAAACATTGTTCAATTGCTGAGCGCCAATGATGCATCGGAATGAAACCGAAGGCAAACGCAATTGCTAACTAACGGTAACCGCAAAAAAATAAACAGAACACTCAAGCTCAACGGTAGAAAAACTGTGCAGTGTCTAAATCATCATTACGAAAATATCACTATTAGATATATGTCACAAGGACTTCCGGCCCTTCTTGTATGCGGTTACTACAAGGGTGGAATATCAAATATATTCAACGTTGGGTCTACTACGTTTAGTACTACTTTAAACAAATGCAAATTTTTGATAGCATTAACAGTCCCCCATTTGCACCCTTTTGCCTGTATATTAATTTTATACTACTTGACAATGTGGAAAACAATGTCATAACGTTGTGTTGAAGTTTGGGAGCAACACTGAATTCGGTTTTGCTTTCAGAACGACATTATTGATGAAATAGTGAAAAAGTGAAATTGCACATTTGTTCTTGGTGCAGCAGCAAAAACCTGTTCAATATTTGAAAAGAACATCACTGTGAATTTTGTCAATTTTAATTATTATATTTTATATTTTAAATATTTAACAACGCAAGAAGACAAATGAGAAATCCGAGAAATTTATTTCAACGGCGTGTGTGACGTTCGTCACACTTTATTTGAAACAAAAGGAGCAATATCCAACTGACGCAACATATTATTCGGCAGGTAAACGCAACCTCATGTCGCACGTCGTGCAGCTCCTTTTTAAACATCGTTGCGTCGAGACAAAGAGCGAGCCCGACGAATGCAATAGTTATGAGTAAGGATACGCGGCGTGCGAGGTAGCGCCAAGAAGAGAAAAAAATAAATGAGGGCATCAAGTGAAAGACCACACCTATACGAAGCGCGCGCCACGAACAAGCCGCATAATGAAATAATTCTAAATACAGGCCCGGCACATCAAAAGAGTCTTGTTTTGATTTTTTTAATATGCGAGATTGCGCAAGGAAATTGAAGAGCTTTTGTGAAGCTTTTGCAGCTGAGTAATTAACACCCAAATCCCTCCATAAAAGCATGTCTATTCCAATAAATCATTTCAAAGTTTTTGGTGAATGCTTTACCTTATTGATTGATATTGATAAGCAATTGTTCATAGCAGAAGACAGTCCTGAGTCTGCAGTCAACACAAGTACTACTATGTAATTACATTGTGGAATCACATAAGCATAACCCTATTATTAGGACCATGGACAGCTCGGCTTGACACCTGGTGCATGATGGTGCGCACTAACCTAGTGATTGATATTTTAACGCAGGAGCATCAATATCAAACGAGTCAATAGCAGTTTATTATCAATCTTTTAATTAAAAGCGTTTATAACGTGAGAACGAATCCAAAGTTTGTTTTGCTCAACCCTGGTTTTTTGGAATACACCTACATTTGTGTGGTTTTTGTTGGGAAATTGTAATTTAAAGATAAAGAATCGGGTATATTTTTTTACATTATACTAGTATCAAGATCTAGACATTTGACACATTGAAGAAAATTCTAATTTCTAGAGGTAAATTTGAGTGGTTTATATTATTTTTAAGTTCCAATACCAACTAGATGTTGATCTCAATAAAATACATTGTACATGGTCAATTGGACTTCTCATTTATTTCCCTAATGATACACTTTGTTTTATTTTATCTCGGAAACATTTCAGACAATTGTATCATCCAATGGTACCAGTCTTTTCAACATAATGTCAATTCGACTGATGCAGGGTGTATTTCCTGATAACAATTAATTTGAAAGACTCTTATGTTGTATGGAACATAATATGGTATGGGATGTAATAAATATTAGCATATCTCTATTTTTTGTACCATTTCGCTAATGGTATTCTGGATTAATGGCCCACAAAATGAAACTTACTTTGTCATCCCAAAATCCTCGTAGGATTATACGCAGTAATTCCGAATTCATTCAATCCATCTCAGCAAGTGCAATAACTCTGCTAGTTGATATAATAAGAAACTATTTTTCTATGAAAATTTTCAACAACATACCGCTGCATTGGTACCACAGTTGGAAAAACTTGAAGAAAGTATCTTCACCGTTTCATTCACCGTTTTCTAATAATGCCAATAATACTTAATATAAATCATAGAATAAATATTTAGAAGGTTAATATAAACAACCTACCATTAAATTTTCCAGATAGCATACTTTAATCCGTCCCTGTACTATGGGTACCATGCTTGTTAGAAGAAAATGGCGACGGAAATCTCAGATTTTTAATTAATCAAATGGCACTCTCCTTCGTCTCTAAGTTCTCCTCCGCTCACTGCCCAAACGTTTGACTAAATAGAGTCAAAACAAAATAGTCCACGCTTATCACCTAATCTGAACGCGGTGCACGTTTCGTGCACGCGCGTATCTTTCCTAGCTGGCTAGCGAAACTAGCGAATTGTTATAATTATGCCTACGCTCTTCCTCCATTGTGATGTCGCCTGGCCATTGCGCTGCTTTTATCATTCGTGCTTTTAAACGATGTTACCATTTAAGCACCTTAACGACGATGAAAAGTCCACGGTTGAATCTCGAGCTAACCGTCGTCATCCATGAATGGCGTGTGTAATTTTATCAATGGAACAATCGCTTCGATAATCTTTTATTTTGTTTCTCAACGCGGAAATGCAAGTAAATGCTCAAAATGTCCCGGTTGTTTTAAACCAACGTATGCTCGTTTTATTTAGTGTGTCTATGACGAATAAAAGCTTTGTGTTTGTTTTTGACATATGTCACTAACACTATTTTTTCGCGCCATCTTAAGTAGAATGTCTGAAATGTGTGGTCTCTGCGAATTGGATTCGCAAATTGAATTGGAAGACAAAGAAAACTACTAGAAGCTTCAGGCAGTTTACAGAAATTGCTAAAATGGTCTAATAACACAGTTGTTAATGGAGGGAGGTGGGAGGGCAACAATTGTCTAATATTGCTGAACCACCAAAGCAAAATACCTAATATGTCTCTACAGGTCTTTGAACACTCAAAACACCCAAAGAGAAGTCGTTTTAACAAACACCCTGTAAAAAACGAGAGCGTATTCCTCTGTCCCCTTGCCCCACCGATCTTTTGCATGTATAAAGCGTATCGTCTGAAGTGGCGGAATTGCCAAAATGCTAAGGCAAACCTTCTAGGTGTATGAGAAATTCAAGTGTAAATTGAGGTAGGTCACTAAAGAAGATCTCTTGAGAGTGCGTTTTTATACCGCCTGCTGCCTGAAAGCTCAAGGATCACAAAAAAGTCTACATGGAAACCTGCGCCGCGTGCCTGAGCCTAAACGATGATCAAGGCTTACAACAAGGCTTACTACTTCTACTTAAAATAAAACCTACCAATTTCACTCCACTCAAAAATCTCCTGGTTCAAGATATATTTAAGATCATAAATTAATATGCGTTTAATTACTTAGATTATAAGCGTATTTTGAATACCCTTGACCCTCCGGTCTGAAACTTGGCTGCTTTGGTATGGGCAATAAATTGTGGCCCTTAGAGATTAAGTATTCTTCCATGAAAGTTAGGCTTTATACACCAACAATACATAAACACTATCTCCATCTTCAGGCTATATACTCAGCATGCTGTTATCAGTGAAATTTACGATAAGGCGAGTTCGCGAATGACATAACAATTAGCAACAACCACTTTTCTTGGTATGAAATGGCTACAATCGCTGCAAACTGGCTACGCCAATCTAAGTTGCACTGATATAGTAGAAATTTTGTCAACGGCAATAACAATCCACTTGAGTTGCATTCACAATCTCGACATGTTTGCAGAGGTTGTCGTGCACAGGCTCTTACATGAACATAAAGAAAGTTGATAAGATTTCGCTGATGGGCAATGTAAGGAAAACCACGCAAAGGAAGGAAAATCGTTAATTTCCATAATGCAGACGGGTATTTATGTATAACCAACACAATTAAGTCACTTATGCAAACCTGCAGAAACGAAATCGAGTGGAAGTTAATTTGAATTTATATCCGCTGGTAGCAAAATGCTGTTGGCATATTTACATATTTGCATACATAATTACTTGAGCTTCTCTCTGTGATTTGTTAAATGAAAGTGTATGATTGCCAGCATCTTAGTTCTATTGGATTTGATATTTACTGGAGTTAATTCAATACCGAAAAGATTATTCTGCTTTAGTTGCGCTAGAGAGTACCATCAATTTCTAGCTTTGTATTCTCCTAAAGACGTAAACATCATTTAGGTAAGAAGGATTAGAAACATGGTGGATACACGGAAGGTCTAAAAATAAGAAAGTCAATTGATTTATATGGTTTCCAAAGCTTCGGCGAAAAATAATTCAGCATCCTAATAAATAACTGGCTTTTAATCAAAAATCGAATCCGACCTTCTTGATACTAGATGGTTTTCCAGGTTCGATGCGGGGGCTTTGACTCATCCAGTGAAGATGTTCCTTGGGGTAGAGTATGTATTCCTTTTGCAGGAACATTGTAGATGTTATCAGCATCGTCATCCTTTAATTGTACCGGTGTTTCACCCTGAGTATTTCGTTTCTTTGTTGGCACAGCTGAAAAATTCTCCATGGGTCGTCTCTTCCGGGATTCGTAGATCCTGGCAGCCATTCTTATGTTTTAAAGGAACTAAGGATTTTTGAGTGTATTTGTTTTCAATTGATAAATGTTTATGATGCTTATAAAACGTCAGCCATTATATCACGACCAGTTCCGAATAAAAAATAATTAGTTTGCGGATACAATATCAATAATAGCAACGCCATCATGTGGTGAAAATGTAGTATTATTGTGGTGGATACGGTTTTGATATATATATAACATATATTTATTCTCCAAATAAATTTAAGGCGTCCGATGTGTCATGGAATACATTGGTGACTAAAATGGCCCAAATTCAAAGATTTATTAGGGTCGTAGGGGCTCTGACCACTGACCGATGATGACGTCGAGAAGGTGGTTTCAGTAGAACACTGTGTCTGGGTGTCGGTAATCTCAAACTACAAAAACACAACAAGACGCAACCAGGTTAATATATGTTTGATCTCTCGTTTTATTATAAATCTGTTAGGCATTTGTGTTGTAGACAGCGTGGTCGGTCTGATTAACTCCAGGAACGTGTGTGTTCGGACGCCATTGGCGGTTGTACTTGAGATGTACAGAACATATAGGGTGATCCTTGCGGTTGATTGGCTTGTTGTTGAAACTGATATGGAGGATGGAGTTGATACTGTTGACTTTGTTGCTGTTGTTGCGTGCTCATCGGTGGCACGACATATTGGGAAGGTTGAGTATGCTGCATCTGCATGGCGTGTGGTTCGGTCATGCCCATCATACCCGATGTGTGATTAGGTGTAGTATATCCCATCATACCCATGTGCTGATGGCCAAGAGGAGGCGACAGTATGTTGTTCATAATCAGTGGCATCCCCGCATGTGGCTGGGATTCTTGACAGAAAACCATATTCGCTTGCAATTGATGCGGTATATTGTTGGGATATAATTGATGCGGTATATTATTGGGATATAATTGATGATGCCACGACGCCTGTGATGGGTGGGGCAGAGAAAAAGAGTGATTAAACATTTTTACATAGATTAAAGTATAGAATTTGCCACAAAAATTTAGAATTTGAGCTAATCGCGAGAGGATAAAAAAACGGCTGTACAATGCAAATATGTAATTTCAACAGATTCAGATCAATATGTACGTTGCTATGATACTATTTGCACAACCACAATGTTCATTTGGAATAATAATTATACTACTGTAACCTAATAAGAGAAGTAACAAATCAAAAATGTTTATTTGTTGTAATGTGCACCACCATTATCTCAAGCACTTCTATATATGTTTACATTTCTGCATCAGAATCTTCAAGCCACATCCTACTGATGGTATAATCCGCAGATTTCGAATTTGTACGTTTCTTTGCCCTTTCGTATGAGCGCAACGCAATAAAGCCCATTACACTGATAGCCACAATAAACCGTAGCCATCCTATCACATCCGCCATTACGCAATTTTCGTTCGAGAAACCTGCAACGGAGCCCATCTTCAATTATTTCTTTTCAACAGAATACCTAATAGCTTGATATAATTTGTAATAGTGGAGCGACAAGAAATTTATGCATTGCTTCTAATATTGAAAGTATAATCAATGACACAAAGACAGCTTTCAAAGTTAACAAAATAATAATAAACAATTTGTTTCATTCAATTTTTAATACTCACTATTGCTGCGAGTTTATTAACTGAACATAATTTTTACATCATGTATGTGTCCTTATGATATCAAACAAAAATTGGAGAATTCAATCAAAGTATCTGTGTCATTTTTTTAAACATCAGCCCATATAAAACAATAGATAAAACACATCCAATCGGCAATCTAAGTAAGTTCATGCCGAAAAATAGGAATCAGCATGCCCAAAGCTTGTCTTCCAGAATCTGTTAAACTAAGCATAGAAAAATTTTGAAGATTTTGTTCTGCTTCGAGTAGAGACGCATTATTTTCTGGTAACAGGCGATCGTAGACTCGCCTAATCTGCCTTGCTAGTAAATTGTCAGCCCCGTCAGCGACAATATCAGCTAGCATTTCTAAATCTTCCACGTTGGCCAAACGAGTCATGTGTGCAAGTGTTGAACAGGTTTGCATCACCAACTTATCACGCTGCTGATATTCGCTAGCATCATCAATATTTTCCACCGTAAGCAGACCGTTCACTAGCGAACCCCACAATGAAATAAAGTTTTCACCGTAGGATTCTCTTGATTTGCATGAAGTGACTGCCATTGCTGCATTAATGCGCACCTTGATGTTGGTACATTCTGTAATAATCCATGACAGCGCCGCAAATATCTTCAAAGATAAACGCACGCCGTCTGACGCATTCTGTGTATATACCGGCGGCATTTTCAAGACGTTACCTAGAGCATAGCAGGCATTCCAACGAGCTTTCATTAAATTGGATTTCGTTGAACAAGTTAGTAATGCTTCAACACCTTCACACAGCCAGGCGCGTTCTTTCTCTTCAGTGTCAACGGTGTGAAGAAGCTGAAGCAAATTTCCCAGTGCTCGCACTGCATTGCAACGTATTTTATCAGAATCCTTACATCCAGCAATAACCGCACATATGATAGGATCCAAATTGATATCGGAAATATTTGCATCCTTCTCAAAATCTGGGTTCATGTATCGCTGTACCAAGGTATCAGATAAGTTTCCTAGGCCCCAGGAGGCACGCACACGCACAGCAATACTTTTATCATTCATAGATTTTACGAAAATATCGGTTGCGTCTTGAAGGTAACCATCATATAAATATACAGATGGGAAAAGTAGCAGCATCCCAATGGCGCGGACTGCAGCTGACCTGACGCTGGTATCTGGATCAACAGCCAGAGACAACAATACAGTGATGCACATCACTTGCAGGTGCCGCGGAAGAAGTTCAAAAACGTGTTTTCCCACTGCACCGATACAATCCGCAGCTCCCGCACGAAGCACAAAATAGTCGCTATTAGGAAACGTAGACAAACATCCTTCCAGCAGAGTCTGCCACACATGCAATGCTTCATTAAGACAGCCCGGCAATTCGTGATGTTTACTCATTGCAATACCCATCAACTCCATTGCTTTAGTCGCATGATGCTGGACGCCAGAATTGCTTGGAACATCAAATGCTGAAGTCATGATTCTGCCCGCAAACTGAAGATAAGGATATATCAGTGTTTCAAAATATCGCTCACACAAAACACCCATAATTTGCAAACTCTCAATCTTCACTGGTGCAAGAACGCAGTTTTCGGATGCCAAGTTATTAAAACATTGTTGTATTATCCACGCCACTTCTTGCGTTACAATTGTAGGAGGAACTTCAGTCGAATCCGGAGGTACCTCAAGATCGTCATCGGTTGGAATACGATCTTCTGCGATTGTTTGCAGAAATGCAGCTTCAATTTCTTTCCCCCTTTTTCCAAGTAAGTATCCAAGAACAGTAAGAGCACCCACTTGAACACTGCTGTCTGCGTGATTGATGATGGGTTTAATGTTACGCACTATTTTTAAGCATAGACCCGCATTGACTGATTCGTAAGAAGTCTGCCTAACGGCCATTGACATCGTTTTCAGAACTTGCGTTAAAACCACAGGTGAGGGTTCATTAGTCGCGTAGCAGAGTGAGTGGTGCAGTGAGATGATAATATCTTTCATAATACAACGTGGTGGTGCTTCCGGCACATCCCAATCAGAATTAGCGTAGACTAGCAATGGTTTTCCATCCGTCAGCAAAACTTGTAGACACATCTGTGCAGCTAAGCGGCATCGAGGGGAAAAATCCTTTAACATACAGGTCTGCAGATTGTTCCCGGAAGGAAGCCAGGAATTGAGATTCCCTGTCACTGGGTTTACTTTCAGGAATGAAGTGAAGTATTCGTAAAGTGTCCTTTTATCAATAAACTGCAAATCACACATGTATAAGAAGAAATTAAACAAATGTTATTTCAATACCTTTAATAGAGTATAGAGGAGGAGTAGTGCTTCAAGATGAATAGTGCTGTTGTTTGTTTTTGTGTCAGCAGGTACACATCCGGGTAAGTCTATAGTCAACGTTGTCGAACCAGAGGGGATAGACGAGTTGGATATTAAAAGGTTTGATTCTTGAAGTGACTTTATTACGTCCGCTTTAATTTTACGGTCTTCTGCATTACGATTTATCTGCCGACGTTTCCGGCGACTCAGAACACTGCTAGGAGGTGTTGATGGAGCTTGTTCTGTTTTTAGGATTAGGTATGCTTGAGGATATAACTCTTGAGTTAATTTGCATGTGACTGCTTGCATATCATACACCATGTACATCTGGCACATCTCCAGTAAATATCTCATATATGGATTATCATTATCTAAAAGGTTTGCATTTATCTGCAAAGCATACCTTGCTCCTGATAAGGAGTACTGTATTAAAATATGATGTAAAGTAATTTCTTCTTCTTTAGATTTGCCAATGCCTATTATGGATGAAACATTTTTGCATGTAATGGCTTGTTTGACAAAAAACATTAACAGTTGATCAAGTATGTGTTCAGGATATTCCTCTTCAATATCAGTAGGAATACTTATAATAGCTTCTAATGCACAAACAAGTGGCACTTTTAAAGTCTCATACTTGGGCAGGTCCACCAAGCTGATGTATTCATATATGCTTGGGTACTTCTCCATGAATCCAAAAACTGCCAAACGTTGATTTTTAGATGCTGGGTTACCCCGAACTATACATTCTAAAGCTTTCAATACTATTGCAAAAGGTGTGACTGAATCTACATTCACATTTACTCCATACTTCAATACTGTTAAACACCATTTCACTGTTAACAAAAATGTACTGCCATCAATTGATAGCAGTCTTTGTTTGGTGAGCTTCAAAATTAGAAGTGCTGTCTGCTCACAAAGTAGTATGTCATCGCATGGCACAATACTACAAAGTTGATTCACTAAGAGCAAAGATTGCTATAAATGGAAAAAGTAAAACAGTTCACAATGAAATAACTTGCATAAAGAAATAATTGCTTACCTTGGAGCTGATTGACACAACATTGTTATAATCAATGTTATGGAGTTCATCGAGTGTTTTTCGAACATACTCCTTTTCCATTAGAGTCAACGCAACAAAAGGTCGAAGTATTTGAAACCTCTGCACGAGCGTTTGGAAACGTGAATCCATATTTTCATTTGTTAAATGTTTATCAGATAATACAGAATACGTCTTTGATTGAATCAAAAGCGACTGAAATCATATTAAACTTCACCAGAAGTAGGTTAATTTAGTGTAAGACGTTTAATACTTTTTAACTTATACTTCACCGATCAGCTGTCAACAGGACCACTGCTGGTCGCCATCTCGTGAATAGCAATAGCGAATTTGAAATATCAGGCATATAATACTGACCACCAGAGGACAGTTGCACCGTTCACAAATATTGACAGCTGCCAATCCAAATAAAATCAAACTAAATTTTATTGTATTTAGTCAATAGAAGCAACCGCTGGTACCAAAGTTTGAACAGTCGATAGCATAATATACTAAACATCCTCATACCTGGAAAAAAATGAAGCACTGTAAAGGCAGGCTAGACATATTTAATAAATATCAATCAATCAAATATCAATATTGCTGGTTTTGTAGAATCTTCAGCATACTTACCCGATCGCACTAAAATTGAATGAAATTACAAATTAACTTCGAATCACCGATTATTATCGAATACGAACGTGAAACCCAAATTAATATCCGTCCATGAAGTAAATGTTTGTTGACTGCAAGACAATCTGGTATAAATGCCACTTTTTAACAATATTAAAATAATCCCGTCTAGTTATAGCTGCCGGTTCTTGCGTTATAGATAATTTTCGTCGCTCTACGATTTTTGTAAATCGACCAGGTTTGCAATCCTTTTTCTCTATCTTTCCCAGTTTTTCTTGTATTTCCAGTATACATACATCAACAAATAAACTGAATCGGATTGTTTATGTTGCATCTACAATGAATTCATTTCTCCGAAAATACAATATGCAGAAGATGTAGAAAGGGAAATAGTCCACCAGTTTATGGGACAATTAAGAAACTGTACGAGAAGAAGAAGAAATTAGTGCTCTCTTAATGTAACATCTAATCGGCTCACCGTGGGCTTTGTGCTTCGCCTTCATTAGCCAATGACGGCCAATCAGTTACCCTAATTACTTTACGTAATACAAACGTACCTCTCATTAATGTAAACTCTCAGTATAACGTTGCATACAGGTAATTTCCTAAAATACATCAAATTATCTCAGTAATTACAGCAAACCATTCGTGATCTTTCTTTTGCCTGCTGAAAATGTGGTTGTCAGTTGATAATAACAAGTAGTTTAGTACTATCGAATTATAATCAGGTGATTTCGGGTCGGTTGTTGGAGAATCTTTAGATTGAACCAATACGTCTTTCAAATCCTCTCGAATAACACTTCAATTTAATTAATTTGGAATTACTGAAACATGATTATTGTTTTGACTTATTTTGGGTATTATGTTGTGGGGATTTCAAAAAATCCCTTAATTCATTCAACACTCCGCAATAAATCAACATTCTACCCTTTCCCAAATCTGACCATCCAAGAAACCTTTCAGCACCCTGTCTTAAACCAATATCCTCGGGTACCTACACGATCCAAACCCAATGAAACTAGATCTCCCTCAACAAAACCCAAGAAACCGTTAAGCACCCCGTCACGAACTGGTACCTGCACGTCCTTAGCTTCACCTTCCGGAAATTTCAACATAACCTTCCACTCGCCAATCGTTGCCTTCGAAATCCCGCCAAGGGCCTTGCAAAGGATTTAAATAGCGGGACAAGAGATGAGTGAAGTCAGTCGCAAGCAGCGAGTCGAAATGACTCATCCACTAATAGCTAGAGCGAGTCATCCACAGCCAGTTACAGCGAGCTAGTCGTGAAGATCTACCAGAGTCAGCATCGAAGAGAAGAATCGCCACCACGCAGCCATTCACCATTCCACAATGCTAAATACATATGTGAGTTTCTCAGCTTTATGTTTGTCATTAGTTTGGTCAAACTATTGCGTTTTTTTTTGGTGTTTTAATCTCAAGTGCTTTGGCGTGTGCTGTTGACCATAAATATAGTGTTAAATTTTATTAATACTTTACCTGCTCATTTGCGAATTCAAACAACAAATTGAGTTCATGCCGCCATTAGAGACACTACAATCAAAGGAATTTCAAAAATTGTAATTGTAATAAATTGAAATAGTTATTATTATATTTTCATTTATTATCACCTAGTTTATTTATAAAACATTTTGAAATACGGATGATACGAAGCGCTTACTTGATTTGCGTTGGTACAATTGTTTCAGTTGGCATTATTGACTCCAATTGCATCTCTGGCAAAAACTAGAAAAGCGATGATATGGCTGATCAAATAGTCGCTAGGGTATAGGTATGTTGTTGATACCTGCCCAATAAAATAATGTATCAATTTTTGCTACTACATCGCTCTATAAATCTTGTGGTTTTATGAGTATAGTTGGTTGCCTATGTGTACCAAAATATAGTACCGTTCTCTACCGTTTCAAGCTATTGAGGATGCCTGGAGTGAAACATATCTCACTATGTTAATTTATTAATAATACAGCCATCTTGGTTAGCAAACAAAATTGCGAGAACCCAAGCATCTTTGTAGGTTTTGAGTCGAATAATTATTACCACATTCTAAGCAAACATGAAAGATGTATGTAAATTCACTATCAGAGTAAAAAAAGCTTCCAGCTTGTTTGGGTACGAAAGAAAAAGAAAATTTCCTCCGATTATTTGGTGCCACAAAGGTGAAAGCGATAACAGTTGGAAAAGACATCCATGTTGTAGGCAAATTTCCATCGAAGAGGCAGGCACACATTGCAATAAGAAAGCATGCCAATTGCCCAGTTAGAGGCAGAGTTATGCGTGCCGAGTTTGTTAAAAAGAAGGATGTAGATTCCATACTAAATGCATCAACGCATTTAAGAGACTATACACGCCATAGATCAAATGGTCAGAGAGAACAGAGAGCAACATCTTTAGGGAATAATGCACGCATGAGAGCAAATGATATAAAAGGGTTAAAACTCTTAAAGAGCAAAAGAGCTTCAACATCCTTGGAGTATAATGCAAGCCAAATATCAAATAAAGTAACTTCAATATTCTTAAGAGATATTGCACGCAAGGGTTCACGTGATATAAAAGCATCAAAATCCTTAATAATGGACAATGGACGCCAGAGATCAAATGGTAAGAGGTCACCAATATTCTTAAGAGATAATGCACGCCACGGATCAAGTGATGTAGAAAATGTGACGAAACTTAATATACAATGTGTGGATTGTAAGGAAATCAGTAGCAGCTTAAGCAGCAAAGATAATGATTTGGCAGTCGATTATAAGAATTGCTACACGAAGCATCATAATAACGTGATGGTCCGTATAAAAGAGCTGATAAAACTGCAGGAAATATTGTTGATTGAACAATAATTGAATACAAATTATAAACAAAAAGATGAAAAGGGCAATCCAAAGCCTATTGAAAAAACTCACGGCAAGAAAAAGTCAAAGCGTAAATTTAAATGAATTTATTACTAATTTGTTTATACCGTATAATCATAATCGAAAGTTACTTCTAATATTCTTTTCTGTTACGTGTTTTATATTCTAAGTGCAACCGCATTCTCAGTTGTTACAATCATGTAGATCTGCGCCTGGTAATATTTATTACTTTGTCTTATAGTACATCTCATGCTATCTGGTTAAAGAACTTAGGTATCGCGTAAGAAATATAAAAAAATATTGTGGATTATAATTATTAAGCAATGAAAGGACCGACCTCGGACTGCATCGTCCTTCAAGAGTGTGGAAGGTATAGGATGGTACGGTTGGAGAAGCGACTGTCGAGTATGTGCGAGAGTTTGCTGATGAAAAGCATATGGAAAAGTGTGATGAATGCAGAGAAGAGGTATGAGTCAAAAAAAGCTGTATGAAAAAGTAGGAATACTGTAAGGTGGGTGAAAAATAAATGAGCATCGGGAATTTTGGTAGCAAAGAAGGTGAAAATAAAGATGAAGAAAACGGAAACCGATGGTAGAATAAAATAGAGTGGAATGGATACAACCCTCTCTATAACGAATGGATACTCCAAACAATACCCGGATACCTAGAAAATAGGAAGATGGAGAGGAAGATAATAGCAAGAGGAAAGTATGGATTGAAGGAGAAGGATTGTAAGGCCTGCATAGAAGAGTTGGATACTTGGGACCATGTATTTACAAAATATAGCGGAATGATGGAAGGTACAACGTGTAGTAGAAGAGTGTTGAAAGAAAGTTTGAATGCGGATAGACGGGATATACACCTGGAAGGTTAAAGAATGCAGAGGTAACGTTCACATATAAATCAGGGGTAGGGCTATTGCAAATGATAAACGGTCAGGGCTAGAGAAGTAAATGTAAGTAAATTGTATAAATGATGCCAATAAAAGATAGTACTTCTACTCCTACTATCATTAAAAGTGCCTCAAATGTGTAAGTATGATTGGTTCACATAGTCTTTCTCAGTTTTTCTTTATTTAACAGCAACAAAAGAAGTATTTCTCAAAAATATCTACTACTATCTACTATAATGCCAGATCTGCAAATAATTATTTTTATAAACATAGATAAAAAGTAAGAAAAGTATGAGATAACAGAACAAAATAATCCTGAAGCGTCCGAATGCGTCAAGAAGATAGATAGTTTGGCCGATATTGTGGCTTTTGTAGGCGACGACCAATCTATCTTTTTTGTCATTTGTAAATGAAATGGGCTTTTTTGTTAGAAACGCATTTTCTAAAACGTTTATTTCTGGTTTGCCTCGTATTGAAAAAAGTCAATATTTTGATAGCAGTAGATAGAGGATTAGATGCCCTTTCTGTTTTGACATACATTAGATCAAGCTCGATGTATTGGTAAGAGATACGAACACTTGAATTGGAGCCCTGTGTATTTTTTCCATAAGAGGTGTCAACTCAGTGGTTAAGAGCGACCCATTTGATTATTTCTAACTTCACAATAGTCAAAATGTAACCTCTCTCCGTCCAAACTGTGAAATGTGGATCTGCTTATTTCTTCTTCACAAGCTATAAACAAAGTTCCAACGTTCTAAGTCAATTAGTTTTGCTTCTGCAACAATTTGACATAAATGTTTTCGACTCTTATTTTAGGCTATATATGATTTTCCAAAAGTGCTGAAATACGTTTCCCTCAATTTCTTCGTCTCTAGCTATAAACAAACTTTCCCCCTCCCTGACGTGACAATGCTACATTGAAACATTCTCTATAACAGATATTTATTAATTTTAATAAATAGTGTTACAGGTTTTTGAAGATCTCACCATAATTAAACCAGAGCTACTAAAATATTAGATATTTGTGTGAGGAATGATAATGCAAGTGCACTTCAGTGAATAATTAGAAGAAAAAAGAAAAAAACAAAAGAAATTACTTATTTGGTTTCATCTTGTTTTTTGTTGGTTTCCCGATACTTTGATTTTGACGTGATTGCTTTTTATCTTTCCTGAAGTTGCCCTTCTCCTGATTCAACTTCCCTTGTTGCATTTTCTCAATGGAACCATTCTGCACATTTGCATCCGTATGTTCTTTCAACTTTATCTTTTTTACCAGAACCTTTTTTTTATTCCCATCGTCACTTTGTGACTTTGTCCGCTTCTTGTTTATCTTTCTCTGCTTTCGCTGTGTAGGAGCTTCTGTGTCAACAAAGCTATTATTGAAGGTATTGTCAATGATAGATTTATTCTCAGTTGTATTGGTCTTCTTTTTGTCATGAACTCCTGTCCTTCTCAATAGCGGACAATTCTCTTTTTTATGCCCTTCCTGTTTACAATGAAAACATTCCTATAACGAAAAACGTAAGTACGGAAACAAACACTGCAAATTTAATCAGGGATCACTTACATGTTTAAATGCAATTTCTTCACATTTGTGATCAGAACTTGCACATTTCTTGCATTTCTCGCAATGGGACCAGGAATTCTTCACACATCGTTTACATATATTGCAGTGTTCATATTCTCGACCATCCTTTGCGGTGCAATTTTGACATTTGTTGCAGTGTTTGTTTTCTTCTGATACCCAACGTTCACATTTTTTGCAGAATTTGTATCCTTCAGACTCTGGTAATTCTATCAAGCTAAAACAAATTTTAAAACTCTAATAACCCCTACCAAAGAGGTACTTTTGCTGCGAGTGACGTGACACTGGTAGCTGCGATAAGCTGTTGTCTTTGCCAGTTGCAGGCGGCTTTTTGCACGCGTCAACTAGATACTGCATCTAACGTAGGTTGCACGGTCAGTTCTAGCCCGAGTATCAAATAAGGAACATTCATTGAAAAGTGTTCAAAATGTATTCTGGTATGCCCGTTGCGTTTGTCAGTTTCCTTGTTATACATTAATATTTACGGAAAATTTCAAATACAGTGTGAAAATAACTTACGCCAGTTTGATATTTGTGAAAATCCTTACAGGCGATCCCTGCTTCCTTGCTTTAGGTCCCTCAGAAAACAATGAATGATTATCATATCCCACTTTATAGTCTAACATACTGAAATCCTTCATATTGTTAAGGATTTGAGGTTCCATAAAATATGGAAATACAAAGAAAACGGGCAGCTTTTCAGTAAGTTTTGTCACTGTCTGATGCTCCTTGTTAATAATTTCTAATGTGGCGGCAAGTGGCTCAATCCTTCCTCCAAAAGGTGGGTCAGTTACTATTATTAATTCATTTCCCCTAAAAACCAAAGAAACCCAAATATAAATAATATATGCATCAAAAATATCTCTGCTTGTTGTATAAAATAGTTTACTTGTTGCTGCTTAAGAAGTCTGCATAATTCTCTTTGTCACCATCAACAAAAAAGTGATGATTGAACACATTATACCAAGCAAACTGCATTGGATTATTAAAAGCCATGTATCGCTTGTCAAAATCCATCAAAAAACTATCCAGCTTCAATAAGCAATTATTAAGGATATATTCATGAATCCTGGGTGCACCAATACATAAGACATATCTGCAAAAAAATATATTCCTAAATTCAATTCAACCATTATTACTGATAATAATACAGTAGCTCAGAATTTCAGCATATGTGGAAATAACAGTCATTTCAAATATGTGTTATCAACATCTGAGATATACTGTATCATTATTAATAACAAAACATATGCTCATTTTAAAATAAAATTACTTATAATTTAACTTCATTATAGTATTAACTATAAACGTGCATGAATTTTCAGCAAACAAATACTGTGCCTCCTTTTTAGCATCATCCAATGGCAACAGTAATTTACTTGGACATTTTAGTTCTTCCTCTTTAATGCACTTAACATGTTTATGTTGCAAATGCCTTTGCTGATACTTTGGTAATTCAAATTCACCACAGTCATGACAATACATGCGCTCAGCTTCACACGTTTGAAGCACATCCATAAAGGTTTGGTAAACAGTTCTTGGATTTGATGCTGCCACATATTTTGCAATCTGTGAATCCCAATATGCTTTTCTGTATGTCTGCATTTCATCTTGCCATACAAAAATAGAGCATTGCTTTCTGTCTCGGCATGCGGAACAGCCATAAAAGTTCCTTAATTTATTGTTATCCATTGTTCTGAACAGAAGAGTTGGACCATGTGGACACCTTGGATGTTTCTTCAGATCTTCAATAATTACGCTAACTCCTGCTGACATATTGCGGTTCTATATTTTTTTAAATAGACACATGAGAAGTTTCAACGGGTTTCAAACATGCGAGCAACAGCACATCACATACGCGAAGTTTAATTTGTAGGTTAATATTTAAAAAAACAGGGGATGGTGAGGATGAGTAGGGTGTGATTGAGTCGCTACCAGTCGGTATGATCCGTCTAACTCGAACATGCTCGGACCTCTCATGGGTAAGGAGACCAAACATGTATCACTCGAGTTTACTTACTTAAAGATTATTGTATATACTAAAATATTACGATGGTACCGAGTGCATTAACCAGCGGCGAAAATTGCTCTTCCAGGCGTAAGGTGAAACATGCACATCGAACTCTACAAACTCACCATATATTTGGCAAAATGACAGCATTCAAAAGGTGTTAGTTACAGTTCTATTATTTTGGCCAAACATGGGTTTTCTACAATTTTATTGCATTCATCACATTCGTCCAAACCATGATCTAAAATATTGATTTAACTTATGTCCCCCCTCCCATTTTGAATTAACTGAAACTAGAAGATACCGGAATGTATAGTACGCGTTGTACATTACATACATTTGCAGCCCATTCGATAAGTTTGCACCCTATAACTATATCACTTTGCCTAAATAGCCATTCGAAGTATTGTCTATGACAAAATATACGCAACAGTGCTGTAAGTTGCTTGAATATCTCTAATATGCTTTGGAAATACTTGCTCAATGTGTTCAGTAGCCCAGCCGTGCATGTAAATGTTTACGTCATTTTGTGCGACTCTGCATGACTAAAAATATAAGCCAATGTAGTTTCACCAGCGCAGCCATTATAAGCGGTTGACGCCGGTTAACGAAATTATTTTGCACTCATCGGCTGCCACAGGTACAAGCCCTATACTATGATTAATTACATACTTGCAGATAATTAATGAATCTTAAATTAATAGGCATATTGTGTGATCCGAATGGAGCTGCCGTGGGCGAAAATAATTGTCTACGTTCTCACAATTCTCGGATACGTCTATTCGGGATGGGGTTCCGGCTTGCTTAATAACATCCGCGAGGCGGTAATATCAGCAGATTCGCTCTTCGGCGGAATTTTCAACAACATCTATAATGTCGCAAATGATATAAACAAATTCAAGAATGTCTTCAATAGTGCCACTGATGATGACTGCATATTTCAATGCCCAAACAAAGGTAACTTTATTGGGATATTGTCATTGGCATTGCAAATGTTTCTTCTTTTATAATATTTGTACAATAGCAGCAGTAATGCTATGGTTGATCTTTCAGATGTCATGCCAGTGCCTAATCGTAATCATAAGCCATCAGCCAATGGCTGTGGATCAATAGGCATAAAAATCAACACAGAATATCTTCCTGGAATGACCAAATGCTGTGATGTGCATGACATTTGTTATGATACATGTGGAAACAGCAAGGTTGAATGTGACCGGAAATTTCAGCAGTGCCTCAATACACAGTGTGATAGTGTGAGCAAAAGTTTGGGTACTCAACCTGGAAATGGTAATGACTTTTCTCATCTGAGATTTGTTTTAAAAAACACTTTATGAAATACCACAAAGTAGTCTGAGTTTCTCTACATTTCTTAAGCGATTAAATCACTTTCAGTCTTACATTTGCCTTTTCTAAAACATTTCAAGAATAAGGTATAAGATATTTATAATCTTGACAAAATATATCACAGACATCTTCATCTTTCTCATATTTCTAAAACATTACACTATCAACACTTAAAATAAATAAAAAACAATACAAACTTATTACTAAGATCAGCAGCAATATTTGTATATTAGACTAGTGTTTTCGTTGTTTTACTGATGTTAAACTTTTTTTAGTTTGCAACAAGTTTGCTCAACTTCTAACGGACGGAATCTCGAGCATTGGATGCAAATTTTATTTGGATGCGCAAAGCCACGCCTGCTATTGTGCTGCAGCTAGCAAAGAATCTAAGAAAGCTAGAAAATTTACCAAGGGAGCTGATCTGTAACTACTGAACAATATACGTGATATCAATTATGTAAATGTTTGTGGATTCCTCTCATGCATGCAAGATCAAAGTAAATAATATTAATCGTTGTTAAGCCACGCAGTGGCTAAAAATTCAGTTTGGACTCAAAATCAAATTAACTTATAAGGCAACCAGTTTGCAATCTCACTCACATTTTTAACTTCAACTTACTTAATCAAATCACGTTGAGTGGCAATAGTTGCGAGGCTCACAATTTTATAAAATTTACTGTACCCAAAAAGGAATTTGCTCGATAGAATAGCCATTCGAACTTGATTGTTTTATCCAGTGGATACCCCTCCGGGTAGTATGTATCCGGATAATAATTTCGCGGGGCAATCCGCATTGACCTAGTCGGGAAACGCCCAATATGGGCGAAGAGCAAAAATGCTCGGTTCGTTGGCTGCTTTTTATCAATTGCATCTACTAAAGCTTGCGCTTTCCTGATCGAATTAAAAGGAAGCCGGACTATTTCATTCAAACCAGCAACAAGGTGATAATGGAAACTATCTACCTCTATCAAATGTTCTCGGGCTTCAACAATATTTTCATTCATAAACGGTCCAATAAATATCTTGACAACGGCGTCTGCCTCGCAATCAGATAAGACGTTTAAAATGAGATAAAATGGCCGATTGAACTTACATCGGGTTCGCCGAAGGCCTGCGGACACCATTAGCACCAGAGAAGAAAAAGCATTGATAAACATGATATCCTGAATGCGTATACCTGAGAAATCCATTTGTGTGCTTGTATGGTATTGGAGAGGACTCTCAAAGGAAATCTATGGACAGATTACATGAATGAATTGAGGTAATATTTTAGAAGTAAGCAACTTACTATTATTGGCTGAGAAAGCGGTGTTAGAATCTCCCACCGTGCAACTTGTTTTACATACAGGCAGAAAAATAAGGATAAATTACCATAGCCCGGTAATTGCATAGCGATGGTACTTGCTTGGGACTCATAAATAAGGTAAAAAAATCGAGCGGGCCACCGTGAGCAAGATTGAAAACCACTCACTGGTACCAGCCTTGCTTTAAATGGACTCACTGAAACGCATTAGAGTTGAATTTGCGTGATATTTTAGACTTACATGCGTTACCTTCCTTAATGGGGACGCATTGATCACATCGCTTTGGCGAAACGTTAAGCCCTTGGTGAAATTTTAATCTTAGGAATTTTGGCCACTCTCGTGGGTTGTGTATCGTCCCCGCCACATTAAACAAAAGTCCAGAAAAGCCTTCAGAATTTATAATATACTCACTTCCAGAAGAAAATAAAACAATATCAGCGTGAGTCTTAGTTAAAGCGAAAAATGCATGTTCTACTGGAATGGGTCTTCCATATCTAGGCACATCATCCCATTGTTCCTCAGGCGGCTTGACAACTTCCACGTTAAAGCAAGTATGATTTGAGGAAAAAATATTATATGCATCCACAAAGCTTGAAATAGAATCCATTCGAGCGTTATCGATAAACGGCTGCTGTGTTTCGCTCACATTGGAGCTTGATGAACTGGTAGGTGTAGGTACAACGTGGTGTGGAGTAATTCTTAAGTGGTTTATCCCATCTTGATAAACACTATTACACGGATCAAGGTGATTTATTTTATGAAATCTATCCATTTGAGGCTGGAGTGTTCGGTAACGATGTGCACTGGTTCACGAAGGGCCTCGAAAAGAACACACGTTCCGCATCTGCTCAACGTGTTTGAATCTTGTTCGAACTTGTTCAATCTCATGTTGCAAAATGACATTGCAATTCTAGATAGACAACACACTTGACACTGCGAATAAATAAAATGCTAAACGGTTGTATATACTTTGTAAAAGGTCTCAATATTTATATAGCATTAGTTGAAGGTGAAAATTTGTGCCGAAGTAATTTAATCACATAATGCTTATTTTTTCAAAATAGTTTCCTTGAAATATTCAGATCTGTAAAGGGTGGCTGGCAATGCATTTGGAAAAGAAAATTGAAATCAACTAATTGTTGCTGTGCTCTGGTGAGCGCTTTGTTAAAGGCGATCTCATTTTTGCTAATTCCTTTTGAAAATCGGAAACATTTGAATTTACCGCGCTCGGAAGTGTAGCACTAGTAGCCCGTTTTGCGCTTCTTTTAAAAGTGCAACGCGGAAATTCAATAAATATTCGTTCAGCTAAATCTGAGATGCAGATACTTGAAAGAAAATGAGAAAATTTAACTCATTTTGTATTCAGTGTTACATATTCATGGATGGCAGGTCATGAAACTGTATCTGTTCCTAGTTATTAGATATATATATCTAACATTTGTAAAAATGACCTTTTTGTAGTTTGGCCCTGGCCCAATCTTAGCTTGCAGGTTTGTACAAATCACTACGGACTGCTGCAAATAATAGGCCATAAATGCTTTAAAAAATATCATTTCTACGTGCGGCAAGAATCAATTAAAAAAGTTTTATCCCATTGATAGCGTAATTTTAAGCTGGAAATTTTAACAAGTTTCTATAAACTTATGTTCGTTTATTTAATCACTAAAGTACCTCTGTAATTGCCCCTGTACTACCATGTCAACTCTTCGCGAATACCTTTTATCAAAAGCTTAAGCACTCATCAAATATTAACTTTAGTTCGCAATCGCACCAAAAAAGGCTTGCGTTCAAAGGAATACAACAGGGACAGTTCAAATGCCCGTTCATACTGAATCAACTATTTTATTTCAATTCTTTTTTATCTAAATAATTAAATTCAAATTAAGCTCTAAAAATAGTTACACAACATAGACGGTAAAATAGGATGCGTTGTACTTGTACAATTGTTGGATATTCAAATTAATTATTTCAATAATGGAACGAAATCTACAAATGATGTCATATAACACCAATTCATCATTAATTGCAAGTTTGCAATGTCGCACGATATACTTATACATCATTACCATGAAAACCTAAAAAAAGTGTGATATTAACTTGCCGAATTGGTGCAGTTCATCGGCTAAATAACTTTATAGCGCGCCTTGTTGAATGTATGATGTCCTGCCGTTTGCAGTTTGAGCAATTCCTCCTTGATTAACCTCGTGATTTCACTCTTCGCTTTCGATACTGCAATGTCACTGGTACTCTCGATAGCCAGATACAATTTGCGTTCGCCTTCGGGAGGTGACTTCCCAGTAGCAACATAAGTTCCACGAACAGTAATGCCCGCTTCGGAATATTCGCTTATCTGCGCCAGTGCTTCCTTCGACGTCACCCTCCACCTGGCCTGCTGTGGGAAGTCGTTGATCTCCAACTCCTCTTCATATTTCCTAAAGGTTTGCTCAGAATCATCATCAGTGCGATCTGCATCATCCTTCGGTTGATAGTTCAGTTTAGTGTTTAGCTTTGCAGCTAATTGTTCAGCGACGGTCTTCGCGGTGATTAAAGGATGACTGCCACTTCCTTTCAAAATTGATTCAGCAGCTTGCTGTGTAGCAAATTTGGTGTCACCTGCCATACTTCTAGTCAGATTGATACGAGAAGCTAGCTTCTTAGCGAGTTCTAGTTTGTCAACGACAGAGTTATGCATAATCTGCGATGGGTTAATCACACCGAGCGGCGCTTTGATTTCCTTCACAATTCTCTTCGTAGCAAACATCGATTCAATTTGTTGATCTATATCGTGTTCTAGATCCTCGTCATCCGAGTCGGCAAGACCAAGTGCAGCTTTCTGGAACTTCTTACGTTCATTGACAGCAGCAGCTTCGTTCTCATCGAATTTGAAACCTTTGCCACTAAAACCACCTCCAGTATGAACCTTCTTTCCTTCGGCTTCTTGCTTCGCCTTGTATGCATCCCACAATTCTCTTAAGGGCTCCGGCACTGCAATGGACGCCAACTCAAACGCTTTGACGACGTCTCCTGAATACCTATCTTGCTCTGGCGTAATAAATGTGTAGGCAAATCCTTTATTGCCTGCTCTCCCAGTGCGTCCACACCGATGGACATAATCTTCGTAATGATTTGGGCAATCGTAATTCACTACGAGAATCAAATGTTTGACGTCCAGGCCTCTGGCAGCTACTGACGTTGCTACAAGAAGCCTTATCTTACCACTTTTAAAATCGACAATCGTGCTGTCCCTATCAAACTGGTCTATACCGCCATGAAGCGACATACAATTATACGAAGCTTTCATTAGGTCCTTCAAGAGAATATCTGCATTTTCTTGCTTATCGACAAAGACAATAACCGATCCATGTTCTTGATATAGACCAAGCAGCTCGAGGAGCTTGAGAAACTTTTGATCCTCTTCCAAAATGATTACGTTTTGTTCCACTTCCTTGCAAACAACAGATCGGCCTCCAACTTGAATTTCGATAGGGCGTTGTAGTATCCTGCGAGCGAGGGCTTCCATTTGTCTGGGAAAAGTCGCGCTGAACATTACAGTTTGCCTGTCTGGGCGGACATTATCAATTATTCTCATGACCTAGAGCAAAAACGTAGCTTAAATTATTGCAGAATACAGCAATTGCTTGTTAGTCATACCTGCGGTTCAAATCCCATATCAAACATACGATCAGCCTCGTCGAGGACGATGTAGGTCACTCGCCTGAGGTTGGTCACCTTGCCACTGTTTGCAGCCAGCATGTCGATCATGCGCCCAGGTGTACACACAATCACTTCAGCACCACGCTTGAGTTCGGCGATTTGCTCCGAAATCCCCGTGCCACCATAGACGCAGACTGCGTGCAGATTAAGACTCTTCGTAAAGCGCTTAATATCGCGTCCAATCTGAATGCACAGCTCTCGAGTTGGAGTCATTATAATTGCAATTGGTCCGTCCATCTCTTCCAACGGCTGCTGATCCAAAATGTGCCTAAACATCGGTAACAAAAACGCAAGTGTTTTACCGCTGCCCGTCTTCGCAATGCCAATTAGATCTCTACCTGACATGATCGCGGGTATGGCTTGCGTTTGGATAGGTGTAGGTTTATCATAGCCGAGACGCTTCAAAACGTTTAGCTCTTTGTTTGAGACACCACACTGGGCCCATGTTTTGATTGGTTTAGGGCATCCACGTCCTACAAAGATACACAAAAGCAAGAAAATCATACACATTTTCAATGCTGGTCAATTTACCTTTCACACGGATTCCTTCCAATTCTTCCTTGTATAAGTCGACTTCTTCCTGTGTCATCTTTGCAATCTCAGGCACCTCGACGTAGAAATTCTTGCGGAATGAAGCGTAGGTAATCTCGTTGTGATCAATCTTAGCCAGTTCCTTCTTTTGCTTATTAGCAATACTTGCCGCAGTGTCTTTCAGATCCTCCATTTCTTCTTCTGATGAATATTCCAACCCATCTTGATTCTGTTCAATCAACTCTCCCTTATGTTTGGTCTGTCTAGTTTTAGCCACACCAGTGAAAATAACTAGCTTCTTTGTGTCTTTCAAATTTTCATCCGTTTTCTTCATTCCAAACTTATGAATTTGACGCACTTCAGCGTGCACACCCTTCATAAATTCATCTAGAGGATCCACATCATCTTCCTCATCCATTTGCTCTGTTTTAGGGGTTCCACCTCTATCAGCTCTGATTGCATCTAATGCACTAACCAACATTGGATTTGTATGCTTTCCTACAGATTGTGTATCAGTTTCCTGCTGCATGTCACTGTCCTCAGCATCTTTTTCATGCTTCACATCTGGTTCATCTGCCACACACAATGCCTCAGATTTCTTCTCTTCTTTACCATGATCATCTGTAGCAGCAATATCCCCATTTCCCTCCAGTTTTTCAACTTTGTCTTCATCCTCCGAGTCATCTTCAAGAGACCACTTTTTAGCAGCCTGCTGTTGTGTAGCAGGGGCGGCTGATAGTGCCTGTGGACCAGCAGAAGATTCCTGTTCTTCCTTCTTTTTGCGTTCTGCTCGCCAACGTTCAATACGTTCTCTTCTTTTCTGCATTTCAAGCTCAAGTTTCCTTTGCTCCTCCTCTTTGTCCAAATTTGCTGGGTCAAAGTTAAATTCCTGCTCCCTTTTGACTTCCTTTGGAGAACGTGATTTATGTCTCTTAACCTTTTTGCGTTTATCTTTGTTGTCACTACAATAAAATCATTATATAAATTGATTTGGAAAAGCATATGCAATTCCTCTTACCGTCGTTCTCGTTCCCGACTGTGTGATTTCCTCTCCCGGCGCTCATCACGCCGTTCTCTTGACCGAGCTAACTTTTCTCTGGACTTGCTCTTCCTTTCACGACTTCTACTACGTCTTTCTCGGGATTTTGAGTGCCTGTGACGGTTTGACTTGCTACTTCTATCCTTATATCTACTGTGACTGCGAGGCCGGCGTCGTTTTCGCCCTGGCGACGGACTACGATCCCGGCCATCACGGCTAAAAGGGAAGTTCCTTAAGTAACAAATGACAATCGCATATTTTACCAACCTACCTACTGCGAACCATTCCAATGATGATTGCAATGAACTATAACCGCAAGGTATTGGGCATAGTAATTCAAAAATTAAATAATTCACGAGGCAAAATAACCTTAGCAACCCTAACAATTCAAGTGCATTGCGTTTATTGAACTTGTCGATGATGCATTCTACCATTCTATGTATCCTATGTCGGCGTAGCGACATTAACATTTAGGTGGGGGACCAACATTTTCAAAGCGCAGCACGAGCAATGAATACGTGAAGAAATTTATTGCGCTGCATACGTTCTTCGATGTATTCCCTTGCCATGGAATGCGCCAAAATAGTTTGAAGTTGTTTGTAATAAATCGCTTGAAGCAGAAGTGATAACTACGAGCGAATGAGAATGAGCTGTATCCCTTCATTTTGTAAGAAATTCTACTGAATTACCCGATTTACCCTTCACGTTTCATCCTACTTGGATATTTTTGTAAAAAATAATTCTGCTGCATACAATGGAGCAATTGTTCCTAGCAAACTTAATTAAATAGATACAATTACCATTGATATTCAATATTTTTCGATTTTTTAAAATTCTCCAATCAGCATGGTGATGTCACTTTTTTTGTTGTTTAGTGGGAGAAATCGTACGAACCGTACGAACTGAACTTAAACAATAATAGTCAAGCACTATGAGCACTATTGTTTCAGCGAACATGACCGAATTGTGAGCTTTGTTGGTCTCGGCTCGTTTCGCTTGTTGTAAACTCAAATAAAGGTGACATCAGTGTCATCACCGAAATGTTATATTGTAGATTGTAGCTAAACTAAACGATAATAATTGAATACTATTTGGACTCATGACTTTTATGATCTAGACTATGAGACGCAAGAAAAATGCTCCGCTAATACGATTCATATCATTTATATGCTGAATGCATTGTAACAAACTGCCAAATAATTCCCAAATGTTTACATTTAAATTCTTCCTTCATTTTTTGAGTGCCATTTCCTGAGATAGATGGCGCTGATAGAAATTTATAAGTTGCGCTCGTTAGCTACTTTAATTCGGTTTTCTACGTTTCTATATATTGAGAAACTAGCGCAGTAATTAAATGTAACTATTATTAGCTAAATAATTAGTTCTACTTACTCACTGCGTGATTCATTTAGGTGGACGGAAACTGCTTAAAACAAGCAATAACACAAATTCATCCACGAAAGTTCCACGCGTTGGAGGTAGTTGTAAATGCAAGGAAACCCAATTTTGGTGAATTCTGCTTAAATAAATTAATTTTGCTCAATTCAAGCGCGTAAAGGTGGACATCTTTGAAAAATGAAGTAACTGGTAACCATTCGAATTGCTTTATTATTACTTTTCTTTAATGTACACCACATACTAATATTTACATTTATAGTTTGATAGACACAGGAGACATGGTTTACGGCCTTATGCTAGAATGAAATTAAAGCCTTAGCCAGCTCTCATGTTGGCCCAACACTGGTTTCAACTAAAAATATTCATACCTTAAAATCACAACCAACTTGCAAAATGAGTATTGAGACTCGGCTAACGCTTAAGTTTGATTCTAGCGTTCGGCCTTCAGTTACAATAGGAAGCTAAAAAAACGTACAGTTTGAAACATAAGATTGTTATAATAAGTATAAGACATGAATATATGTAACAATGATCCAAACACAATCAGCATGAAGAAAGCAAATATCTTCATTCTTCATCGATCCTTCATCGTGACTCCTGCACGCGCGAAGCCCTGTCCGTTAAAGCATACTCAAAATAAAGCATATTCGCAAATCGCGCCCACCTTAATTGATATTTGTTTGCTCCATAATGCGTGCTACATGATATCAATAACTAAATACATAATGCTATCGTTGTGTCCAGTATGCACGGTGCGATTACATGCGGACCCACTGGCCCTCCTCCACACAGTCCCTACACGTATACATAACAAGTAACAGAGGTGGCCAATGGTGTGAGTGCGCTGATGTGGATTGCTTATAAAAACGCGGCGCCTGCGGCGCGAAGGCAGGCTCAGAGTATATAAACATCAGTACAACGCTCCCTAGGAAGCGGAGCGCTACGTCTCCTTGATGATCTTCAGCAGCAATTCGAGAAAGAAGTAGAAGAAGACCAGCAGGATGGCCGTGAATCAGGAGAATATGGAGCTCACGAGTAAATAGACCACCATGATGGCTAGCGGGGCGACATAGAAGAAGAGAGTATTGTGCGAGCGATTGCACAGCGTATTGTACTTGTTGTGCGCACTCATCAACTCCTTCCTGAGAGCAATTTTCTCCTCCATTGCGGCAGCATAGCGCTCTTTGAGAGTAATCACCTCCTCTTCGAGGTTAGTCAGCTGCTCGGTGAGCTTGGTTTCGTTACGGGAGCGCAGACCGTCACTGGCATCAACCGTCTCCACCTGCAAACCGCATTCTACAGTTGCAGGTGGCTCCGGAATTTCCGCGCGCTGCGCCTGAATGGCATTCATGCGGGTGCATATTTCTTTGGTTTCGTTGAGGCAGGCCATGTACTTGCCCTCCAGCACTAAATACTCCTCCTTAATCAATTCGACTTTGCTGGATAAGTAAGATTTTTCCTCCTTCTCGTTGAGCAGTGACTTTTCCAACAGGGCTATCCGCGTCTTGTTGGCACTGGAGAGCAGTTCTAACTCTTCGATATGTCTTTTCTGCTCACAGACAGTTTGGTACTGGTATTTGAGAGTACGAGTGTCTGGCTCTGCAACAGGCGGAGCAGAACCAGGTACCACAGTGAGTGCAATGCTACAGTCATCACTTTCTTCCCCATCATCACTTGCCGCCTCCTTTTGAGTATTGAGCTCATCTTTGTTCTCAACAACTGGGACAGTGTTCTCGCCATCATTAATAATCGTTCGCGCTGGCAGAGGCGGAGGTGGCGCGTCAGTATTTATAATTGGATTCATTTCACTGTAGGCATTATTGGGTGCGATGTCGCGGAAATAATGTTCAAACTTCTTCGTCTCAGTTGCATCGTCGGAATTATTATCTACATCTTCGTTTTCCTCATTAGGTTCCCCAGAGTCTTCAGCGTCTTCGTTAACACGTTCAACCCCACTGTGTTGCAATTCGTCCAGACGCGTCTGCAACTCCTTCAATTGCTGCACGTATGCCTCCCTCGCCGCTTCTGCTTTTCTTTGCTCTTCAACGACATGTTGCGCTACTGTTTGTAATTCTTGGTTCGCACGTTCCCAATTTTCTCGAGCAAGAAGGGCTTCGTTTTCAGCCGCAGCTCGAGCTCGTTCTTGTTCCGCTGCAGTAGCAATAGCTTCTAAGCGTTCAGCATGCACTTTCATAAGAGCATCTTTCGCAGCTGTCTGGTATGCGCCTCGATCTTCTTGAAGCTGTTTCAATTCTTCTCGTAGTCGATCTTCCCCAAATGCTTTCCCCGCCTGTGTTAGCTGGGTTTCAAGCGCTGCCACACGTGATAATAAGCGCTCTTCCCCAACGTATGCTTGCCAGTTCTCATCGGCAGAACGCCGCGCGCAGTCAACAACATGCTGTAAGGCAGTTAGCTTAGTTTCTAAGTTGAGCTCGCGCTGACTTGCCTCCTGAATGATTTGATTAAGCTTGTACAATTCGTCCAGCGGTACCAAGCCATGCCTACCTGATTCTGAGACACTTGGACTCGCTTTCGCTTCCTTTCCATCAGGTAAATACAGTTTGAGGGTGGCAACAATGCAACCATGGGTTACTTTACGATTGTTTTCCATGACATCCACTCCAAACTGTACGATATCTCCGGAACTAACCTCGTGCGCCTCAGTCTCATTGGTAGACAGGCGATTATTGTTGACAAATGTGCCATTGCTGCTCTTAGTGTCCTGCAGGAAGAACTTGCCGTTTTCATACCAAAGCAATGCATGGTTGCGAGAGAGTACTTTGCAGTCGAAGATTGCATTCGTTCCGGTGGCACGCGCCCTTGCCACCGACCGACCCACCTTCACCGGCTGATCGAGTGATAGTGCGCGCTCGTGGAACGGGTGTGAATTGGGGCGGCTGATCAACACTGCACGGGCGACGGTCATCTCGCCGCAAGTAACATGCTGCAAATTTTTCATCCAGCCTCCACTGACAACCACCATTGCCTAAGAAAAGAAAGGTTTGAAAACGTGTCGATCAGCTGTCTCCAATACTCACCTAAGGAAGCAAGACGCCGGAGGCGCACAGGGCGAGGTGCAGGAATCCAGTTGAGGCCCACTTGTCTAGCTATCGCTGCATACCGATACCAGCGAAGCGAGGAATCACACAAACTCACGAAATGGAAATTGACCCGATCGCTCAACTCGAGTTGACACAACTAATGCACTAATCAGTGCCTATGCCAATGCAGTTCTCACCATTCAGAATCGGGAGCACCACACTAGTTATGACGATTGCTGACAAATGTCTGGTGTGATAGGTCAACTAGTCAATCCGTGGGCACGGCGGATAATTGTTATTCGTCAGCTATAGCGGCATTCTACCAACCAGGCCAACAGTCGTAAGTAAATCGCTTAGTATCTCAGCACAATGCAGCGGGTGCAGTCACAGCCAGTCATCGCTCGAGCAACATATTTCGCTCAATTTTTTTCGGGGCGAACTGTCAGATTCCAGCCGCCTCTCCGACCAATAACGAAACCAACCGAGTCGAGCGTGACGACTTCTGGCAAATGTCAAAATAGCAATTGTTTGCCTGCTTTTCCTAGTTGCTAGCAGCGGTCACTTGGGTCACTAGCATTTACATTACAAACATCTGACGTCATGAGACAGTCGATTTATTTATTGTGCAATTTCTAGAAAACACGGTTGACGTTGAACACTGACCTGAGCGCATCCACATCTCCAGCTTGCAGGCGCAGTAGGCAAAATGTCTCTAAACACGGCGCATCAGAATGGTGGTGTCCTTATCCACAACGGCGAGATGTAAGTACGTTACCAGTTTCAGCATCCGTGCTCATATACCGCCGATTGTCGTTTCAGCATCCTGCTGTATTGCGATCATACGACAATAGAATGGTCTGGTCAGGACGCGCCTTCTTTCAAAGGGGCCAAACAAGGCCGTATCTACCTGACAACGCATCGCGTTATATTCAACAGCAAGAACTCTTCAGACGGAATGCAGTCTTTTAGTTTCCCGTTTGTCACTCTCAGCGACGTGGAGCTGGAGCAGCCGATTTTCGGCGCCAACTACATAAAGGGAAAGGTGCGCGCCCAGCCAAATGGCAACTGGACCGGTGAGGCCAAGTTTAAGATATTTTTTAAGCATGGTGGTGCGATCGATTTTGGCCAGGCTATGCTAAAAGCAGCGCACTTGGCAACTCGCATGCTGCATCAACGCGAGGCACCGCCACCGTACGTCCCACCAGAGAGCCAATGGTACGAGGCGCCTCCACCGGCTTATGCACCACCGCCTCAGGGCTATTATGGCTGGGTGCCTCAATCGCAGGCCTTCCCCAATCAGCCACCGGCCAACAGCGTTTATATGACTGATTCGCCTCCTCCATATCCGGGCATCAACAGCGGCCAAAATGTCGGCGCGCCACCCCCGGCTGGATTCCAATATCCGCAGCCTCCGCAGGCCAACGCCGCTGGGCCCGTGCCCAACTTCAACTCTTCAGGTAACCGATAACATGTGCCCAACGAAAATATATGACCGACTCATGCATACGTCTTTTTCTTTTGTCAGATGCAAAGGCCGCGGAGGCCGCGCAGTCCGCGTATTACGACCCCAATCGGCCGCAAATGGCCTACGTGCCGCCGCCGTCATACTATGTAAGTAACCCTATTCTGCCCAGCCTCCGCCGCCGGACTAACCGCTAACACACGCATTTTCAGGAGCATCCGCCTACCTACGACGAGGCGACCCACAAAAAACAGCAGTAATGCTCTGGTCGCGCCCACTAACATCCGCCTTGCCTAATGACGATAACTAGCTACGCAGGAGGCGGCACGCATGGCACATCTACACCGTTTCCGCAACTGTTTTGACCTGCCCGACATTGGCGCGATCCAGTATTTAAGTGCAGAATAAAGCGGGATGTTAATTGTTTTCTTTATCTTTGCGAAACATTCCGCGCGGTCATTTTGTCGCGCGTCGGTTGGCCATCGCTCTTCATTTGTTTAATGCTTGTTAAAACGCAGCACTTAGTTATAGAAAATGTTGTATTCGGGATTGGTCACAACGAGTGGAGCGTCAGAAGTCTGAGCTCCTTGCAAATGCATTTCAAAGTGATTGTTTCTAGTTATTCTAAGCATTGTTGGTTGGCAGTGGCATACAAGCTGATGAAAACCATGGTATGTTTAATCGATTCCAACAATTATTGTTTAAACTATGTAAACTATGTACGCAAGCAAATTATTACTACCAACACATAGCAAATTGTATTGTGAATGTTATGATATATAAATATATTTTCGCCAATGAAATTATAAAGCGAATGCAAATCTTGTCGAGCTGACCCGCGCGATAAGATAGCCCGCAATGCTGGCTATCTCCGCAGGTCTTTGCAATCTTTATCCTACACGCGTAGTCCAACATGGTGGTTTCCGCGGTCTGGACGCACTCATGTAAGCAGTGTTCTAGCAAACTTCCATACCATAATGCAAAATCCCTGCGTCCTTCTAGGGATAGCAGTGTCCATTTCATTGGCCGCATTGCTCGTCCTTTTGGTATTCCTACTCATCTGCCTCTGCTACGATAGAAGCCGCAACGATGATCAGCAGTATTACGTGTTGGACGAACAAGGAATTAAAAGAATACCGGTGAAAATAGGTGCGGGCGCTGATGGTGGATTCTTTCGGCGATTATCCAGCGCGGGTATGCTAAGGTCGAATTTCCGTTTCTCAACGGGAAGATTGAACCTTAGGCCGAACGTAAAAGGCGGATGCGATGGGGATAAGGAATTCATGGATTCTCTCGACTTTGACAAGCAGTTCTCCAATTCGGTGCTACAAATTGATGCTGCCTGTGATCTAAAATCCTGCCACGATGTCGATGACTGGAGGTCGTGCATAAGTGTAAGTGTTGACAATCCTTAGGAAAATCAGAAGTGTCTTCATGATGCACTCTTTGCCTTTGTATAGGTGGCACCGACGAGGAGGAATTCAGTTGAGTCAGTTCGCAGCGCTGTGTCGGATCCTGGATATTTTGCGAATTCTGGAGCCGTCGTC
This sequence comes from Ecitoglossa quadriceps, assembly GCA_027574925.1. NCBI lineage: Eukaryota > Metazoa > Arthropoda > Insecta > Coleoptera > Staphylinidae > Ecitoglossa > Ecitoglossa quadriceps. Next base: position 50,106 of record JAODGC010013345.1, on the reverse strand, counting down.
TAGCAACTGATTGAAATTTGGCAATATAAACTAAACAAAATTAGGCCGCCCTGTCATGTAGACTGTTTTAATTTGTTATACGTATTATATATATTTCTGTTTCAATTTTAGTAACGATTTGAAGTCTTTAAAAAACAATGGGTGATTCTTCTAGGTTTACCAGAAAAGGCTCTAAGCAACTATGTCAGATATGTAATAAAGGTCCTACCGCCGATGGCAAGATATCCATGCACTCGTGCGTGAAATATACAACTACGGATTATCAATATTATTGATCACTTATTTTACAGACTGCCTGCATGGAGACTCATCCGTACTCTCTGGTTAGATGGTCTGCACAAGAACAAGGATGATCTCGATGAATCAATCTGCGTTTGCTCCCGTCATTTCAGCCGCTGTGATTATCGTGTAAAAAATGGAAAGCGTGAGTTGCAGCTACGCCCAGGTGCAGTTCCTCGATACCATCTCAATGGTCGGCAACGCGCAAAAGAAGAAGTGCACCGAGGTGAAACTCCTCCCAAGCAAAATCCCCTTCCCAAGGGTGACGTGCTTGAAGCATTGCGACAACTGCGTAAACTCACCTCAACATTGGAAGATGAACCCAAGCATCCAGCCTATCCCATTCATGCTAAACATGAATTAACTCCAGATCAAATTAGTGATGATGAAGCAATGCAAAGACAAGCTCTCTCGGAACCTATGCAACATACCCACAGTTCCATCGATCTCTACGCCTTATCCTGCAAAAACTCCCAGCACAACTTAAAGAAACCTAGCAATCACCGCGTTCGAAACATCCGTGAAAAATGCCCTAAGCGAGCCCGCAAAACGAGCGTATCACCTAAAAATGCAAAGAAGAAAATAACCATTCAAAGTCTCAGGCTTAAAATTTGCCAGTTAGAAAAAACAATTAAGACCCTGCGATATAAAAGGTGTCACTAAAGCAAACCTCAAATGTATGGCTTAAAGATATCCGAATTAAATTAAAAATTGTAAATATATGAATATCCTGAAAATACAACCATGTACATAGCATCATACATTCCATTATTTGGTTGGGGCCATCTGAATGTCATATGAATTCCATGCATGAGATCACATTCTTTCAATTACTGAATTACACGTCGCATTGCATTCATTAATGGATGGAAAGCAAAACAACAAAATGACTGAAATCCGCTCTATTTTTCTCAATTAATAGTAATAACAAACATGCAGGTATACCTCTAATAAATATATGTGTAACTGGTCTTTGTTAGCTCATCACTAGGGCCAATCATTATACAAACTTTGTACTTCTTGCACATGATTATAGTTTGACGTCCCAGGCACCATTAACTTTATGCAAACCCCGAAATGTATTGTTGGAAGGGTTGAGGGAATGCCCATTAACGAGGGAAGCGCGTGGAAATGCTGGAAATTTCGCGGATTCGCACCTGGAGTACTCCCCACCCTTGGAACCCAAAAAGTCCAGGCGAACATAACCTACCATTATATACCATCATACACTATTTTACTCGTTTTTACTCGTATTTATTTAGATAATATCTCAAAATATTTTATTAAATCGCAAGTAGTAATTAAATAACTTATAGAGAACTTGTTTATTTACATAGAAAGTGCAATGGCACAAATAAAAGATGAAATTAAAAGGGAGGTTCCTTCCAGGCCGCACGTATCACGATCACAATCTGATGTACAGCGCATCAAGCTTGAGAGGTTAATGAAAAATCCTGTATGTCCTAACAAAATTTACCAATAATAATCACAATTTATCAATTCTTCATTTTTTAGGGAAAGGTTGTTGTCATCCCTGAAGGACCTAAGACACGAGGGCCGCCAGTTGTCCCAGATTTCGTGCGCAACGTGATGGGTTCCAGTGCAGGGGCTGGCTCAGGAGAATTTCACGTATATCGTCATCTTAGGAGAAAGGAATATGCTCGACAACACTATATGCATAAACACGCTGAATGGGAGACCTTGGAAATGGCATATCACGATAAAATTGCTGAAAATAAGAGGAAAGCAGATGAGACTACCGCTAAGAAACGCGCCAAGCGTTTGAAGAAAAAACAAGCCAGGAAGAATCCCAAGCTGGTTAAAGCAAAGAGTGAGTCAGAGGAAGAAGAGTCAATTGCTGAAGAAACAGATGATATAAAGGAGGATAAAGTTAAACCTCAAGAAAATGGAGTTCATGCTGAGAGTAAGGAGACAAATAGGGAGAAAGTTAATAATGATACAAATGTATGATACAATTAGAAAACAAATGAAGCAGCAAGTGCAGGATAAATGCTCTTTTTTATTTATGTAAATCATACTTTACACATTTATATGTAATATACAATTAATTATACCTTAAGACTAAATATTAACAGAATCACTGTCACTAATCAAGAGAAAACAATTTTCTTCAGAGGTGATTCAAGATATAATGCTAAGGCATTCGCCTTCTCCTTCAACATTCCAAATCCCACTGTTTTCCTAGCATATAAACACAAAAGGAGATGTGCCACTTGAGTGATTGCAATACGACCCTCTGCACATTCCATTAGGATAACTTGAGGTCTATCCTCACGGAAAACGTTCATGCCGTTTTTTTCGTATGCGCACCAAATGTTACTTGCAATTGCTCCAGTAACACGAGCATCATTATCACCATAGCCACTATAAGCAAGTAAAGAGCCTTCTGGATTGAGTAGTCTACAATAAAGTAATAAACATTGCAGTATATTAAAAACAAAGTTGTGGATTACTTTACAGCGTTTTTTCAACTCCTCCGGTGTTCGCTTGTCCTAGGACTTGGGAGAGTGCTTTTGGTCGCAACATTGTTAGACGTTAATGTTGGTGATGAGTACACTTAACATGCAGAATTTTGCAAAATGTTCATATGGTTTACCTTTGTTTTGGCTTGAAACCTGACGGAATCACCACTATGCCAGCTGAGCACGAGAAATGTGCCCTCTGGTGGTGCAATAAATGATTCAAATAGTCAGGGTTGCCTATGTTAGCTTTTAAGCTTTGCATTTTAGTTTAATAAAATAAATGGGTGTTGTTGGTTAATTTTTGAAAATATGCTGTGGAAAATGAGTTCTGGCATGAAAACTATACCTGAGTGATTAATGAAGGACATATGATCTATATCATTTTGCACGTTTAGCGATGCATAGCGATCATAGCGCCAACTAATCAACTTGGGCTGTACTTACCAAAACATTTGATTTCCTTTGCATTTTGCTCTGTGCACGGAGCATGAACACGAGCTTGGCATGATCAACAAAATTTGTTAAAGTAAATAAAAATGAAAGCAACCAATAGAAGTTCGAAAGCAGCCAAAACAAATGCTAAGAAGTCTAGAAAAGAGCTGCGACAGGCCAAAAGACTTGATAAGAAAGCCAAGAGAAATGAGTACTATACAAATAGAAATAAAACTAAAACTAGAAGTGACACTGAGTCAAAATTACTTCAGTCACAAGATGTTAAGATAGTGCAACCTGGAAAAACTGGGAATACTATTAAATCAAGTGCTCAAGACATTACATCTAAAGTATTTAATGTAGCCAATCCAATCAATCAAGTATCTTTGGTTCAATGCATTGAAAAGGAAAAAAAAGTAACAAAAGAATTAAAAGCTGAAATGCTGAAGAAAAGAAGTAGGCAGATGATGGAAGCTAACTGGGAAGAAGATAAAAATATTAAAAAATTAGAAAAACAGTTAAAATTAAGTAAGAGGAAAAGTAAGGCTGTTCCAAAAACATTTGCTGCAGATGGCCTTGATTGTAAGTAAAATTGAGGTTTCCTCTGATATGTTTCATAAATTTTCATTTATTGGTTTTTACAGATTTACTAGAAGTTTGTGATTCAGACAATAGACAGAATGTTATTGGGAATGAAATGGATGTTGACAATGTAAATGATCATTTTGATGAAGATTTTTATCTAATGATGGGCAGTGGTGGCCAAAAATCGAAGAAACAGAATAAGATGATTAATGCAGCTGGCTCTGCCTCTGATACTGCTGATAGTAGCAATGTTAATGAAGAAATAAAAGAAGAAGAAGATACTGATGTACATACTGTAGATGAAGCAACAGAAATGTTCAACTCTGAAAATATGAGTCATTCAGAGGAAGATTCCTTATATAATTCTGATGAGCAGGAGGATGCTGATAAAAGTGATGCTGAATCAAATGCAAATGATAGTAAAGTCAGAGCAAATACTTGGGAAGACATCTACGGTCGTCTTCGAGATCAAGATGGAAACGTAATTCAACACCAAGACACCAATGAAGCCACTATCAATAAATACGTGCCTCCTGCCGCGAGAGCACGTCCGGCAGGTGCAAACCAAGCATCGATTCGTTTGCAAAGACAACTGAAAGGTCTTATTAATCGACTGGCTGAAGGAAATATGCATAGTATTTCTAATCAGATTGAAGCACTATACAGTTCTAACAGTAGACATAATATGAATGAAACATTGGGGAATATAATGTGTGATAATATTATTGTTTCAACTCCATGTCCTGAACGTCTCTTGCTTGAGCATGTTTTGTTAGTGACAATTCTGCATGCTAATGTGGGATCAGAAGTAGGTGCATACTTTCTGCAGACTTTTGTGCAGAAATTTTACAGTATTCTCTGTAAAGAGAATTGTGTGGAGGATAAACGAATGGACAACGTAGTCAACTTTATTGCGCAGATGTATAATTTCAAGGTATAATTGATTCAAGATATTAAAAATGATGATGCTCTGAATTTAATTGGTTTTAGTTGTTTAACAGTCAATTACTCTATGAAGTATTAACTCGCTTAGCGGATAAGTTTGAGGAGAAGCATGTCGAGTGTATATTGAATGTTTTACGAAATGTTGGTTTTACGTTACGCCGAGATGATCCAATGGCGTTGAAAATACTGATTCAACGTTTACAAGCCAAAGCTACTGCAGGTCTTGCAAATAACAAGTATGTTCTATTCTAATGATGTGATAATTTGTTTTATTGCTTATTATATTTTAGTCCACGAGTCAAATTCATGCTCGATGTGTTACTGGCCATCAAGAATAACAACGTTAATAAGATTCCCAACTATGATACAACATGCAGTGAACATTTAAAGAAAATATCCAAGTCTTTCATACGAAAAGGCAACTATGTGACTTCTTTACATATTACTTTGGATGATTTATTGAAAGGTAATATTTGTCAGGAATTAGGAATTTTTATAGGATTTTTATAACATATCTATTATATTATTCAGCTGATGAACAAGGAAAATGGTGGGTTGTGGGATCAGCATGGGCAGGTAAACGTGAAGATGCACGTGTTGATAAGCCATCAACCTCAAAGAATACATTTTCCCAGAAGTTGCTAGCTCTTGCAAAGAAACAGCACATGAATACGGATGCTAGAATGAATATATTCTGTATTTTAATGTCAGCCGAGGTGAGTTTACATTAATATAACTAATTTATACTTAGTGAATGCATTGAATTCGCAAGGGCCTTGTACGGAAAACTGATTTTTATTGGAATTTATTTGCAATCTTAGGATTACATGGACGCATTTGAAAAATTGTTACATTTGGGATTGAAAAACCAACAAGAACGGGAAATCATAAACGTTTTGCTGCATTGCTGTCTTTCTGAGAAAATCTACAATCCTTACTATTCGTTATTAGCACAGAAGTTGTGCGACTACGATAGGAAATTTCAGGTAAAGTTCCCTTGCAAAATAGCCGGCATATTACTGTTAAGTATTGTGTTTGGTTCATTGACTAATGTTTCCAGATGATAATCAAATGCGCCGTATGGGACAAGCTGCAAACACTTGTCAATTGTTTACCAGTGCAAATATCACATTTAGCTAAATTTCTGACGTACTTGTTCCTTGAAAAAGGGTTGCCAATATCAACTCTTAAGGTATGGTTAAAATTATATTGAATAGAGACTGAAAAAAATACAGATATTTTAATAATTACACGTGTCAATTGCAGATTGTGAATTTCGGTGAGCTGGACAAAGTCACACTGAGATTCATACGGCAAATTCTACTGGGGGTGGTACTTGTACGCGACGTAGAACAATGTCAGGAAGTGTTTTTGAAGGTTTGCCACTCAGATAAATTAAACATGTTTCGCGAGAGTTTGCGCCTCTTCATACATCATTTTCTGCTTCGTAATTTGCGCAAGGATGGTGTTTCTAGAATGGACGAAGATCACAAAAATTTGTTAGAAGACAGAGCAAAAATGTTGGATAAACTCCTCACCTCTAACGACAGAAAGAGGAAGCTGGTTTGAGTAAACAAAATTTCTTTTTTATTATTGATAAGTATTCTTAAAAATATGAAAATAAATGAATGTTAAAACTGCGTCGATATCACTACTTTGAGTGTTTGTAGAAGCCTTCGCTAGTCTTCATACCTAGCTTGCCTTCCTTGACCAATTCTTGTAATTTCTTTGGTGGTACGAATAATGGATTGTCGGGATATTTCTTATGCCACCCTTCGACAATAAAGGCAGTTGTGTCCAATCCTACATAGTCTGCAAGTTCAATTGGTCCCATTGGATAACCAGCTCCTAGTTTCATAGCAGTGTCGATATCTCTTGCACTGGCATCACCACGTTCCATCATGCGTATAGCTTCGGCTATGTATGGCACCAGAAGACGATTCACGATAAAGCCAGGAGTATCTTTGCAGGTGACGCAGGTTTTTCCCACAGCTTTGCCCCAAGCCATCATGGCTTGATACGTCTCCTCACTGGTATCCGCAATGCGGATGACTTCCAGTAAACGCATCACAGGGACAGGGTTGAAAAAGTGCAGGCCTCCAAAGCGTTCTTTGCGGTTAGTTACCGAAGCAATCTCCGCGATTGGAAGTGAGCTAGTGTTGGACGCAAAGATGGTCTTTGCCGGTGCAGTAGCATCAATAGCCTTAAACAACTTATGCTTAATATCCATGTTCTCGACGATGGCCTCGATTACAAGATCCGAGTCCTGCACACCTTCCTCGGCGCTTGTTACACCTCGAAGGCGTTTCAAAGTCTCAGAGATAAATTTTTCTCCTTCAGATGGTTTCTCTTTGAACATTTTCTTAGCAACCCGACCGAGGCTGTTCTGGATGTTTGCTTGTGCTTTTTTGAGGACATCGCCGTTCACTTCGACGAGGGTTACGTTGTGACCTGTCGCGGCAGAGACCTAGATAACATTACAAATATTTAATAGCAAACTGGTATTATTAATTAGAATTGTTTCTCAAGTGGCGGATCTCAATTATCAATTAATTAAAGCATGGAACTTACTTGGGCAATGCCTGAGCCCATGAGACCTCCACCAATAATGGTAACATTTTTGATTGCTGCTTGCCTAACGCCCGATGTCGAGAGGGACCGCTTGATGATGTTTAGAGGATTCGCCATGTTCATGTACGTATTTGATTAGGTTGAAACACGTCGCCAGTTTCACAAATTTATGTCGATAGGCGACACATTAATCTGTTCGTGAGGAGGGCAAAGTCCAAGTCTCCGAAAGTAGCCGGCATATATACAACGCAGCAGGAAATCAGTGGGGGAATGCTTGTTATGTGTTAGTTGGAGCAACCGAGTATATGCATTAGAGGTGGATCTGGGGCCCAAACGAACCGTATCACCTATTTGATTTACATTGCGGTCGTCAAAAATTTTACATTTTTCAAAGGTAAAATTGAATTGATCTTGTAAGTTTAAGTAGAATTATTTGTTTAGAAGTTAAAAGTACATTTTGCAGCTATTTTTGGTACCAATGAACTTTAATGTTTATTTTTAATATTAGTGGTTCAAACGTGTATACTTTTGTGCAGAATGATGAAATTAATATTACAAACCAATGTATGATGAAAATCAATTATATTATAAGTAGCCGTCAGCCCTTTAGCAAATTTAACATAACATTGGTTTTTAATACAAATTTCCATCGTTTTGTAGTTGATTCCATTATTTGAACATAATTATGCACAACGGGATATCATTACAAATAAAAAGTACAGTTCTATATACAATTAAAAAAGAAAAATAAGTTATTATATATAGTTTTATATAACATACAAATACTCCAATGTTTTGTTAATTGAATTTTACCTAAAAAAGGTAAAACATGGGAACGTAATCTGAATCAGTTCACGCAGTGCTCAAAATGTAAAGGTCATGAATTCCAAAACAACATTACGGTTATAGAATACTTTTCAAAATGCATTCCTTAAATGGCTGAAGCTTGCATTCTTTACTGCGATAGTAATTGTGTGAAATTTGCAGTTATTGACAATTTAATTTATCAACTGTGAGTTAATATTAACGCAACTACAATTGAAATGCATGCATTAACGAGTATTTATTGCTCGCAAAGAAATTCCACGGATTACACATACATTTTTCGTACAAATTTTATGGGAGGAGGCAAGTATGTCACATGATTCAATACAAATGATCTCCGAGAGTTTGCGACTGTTCATTAATAATTTTGTGCCACGAAATTTGCTTGGGTTGGCGCATCTAAGAAGGACGTAAATTGGAAAAGTTCATTAGAAGAGAGAACAAAAAGGCTCCTCTCCACTAATAACACGAAAAGGAAGCTGGTTTAGGTAATCAATATTTCTTTCTTATATATGATATAAAAATTCGTAACAAAATATGAATATAAAACAACGTTAAAACTGCGACAATATTTTTACTTGGAATGTTTGTAGAAGCCTTCGCCAGTCTTCATACCTAGCTTGCCTTCCTTGACCAATTCTTGTAATTTCTTTGGTGGTACAAATAACGGATTGTCGGGATATTTCTTATGCCACCCTTCGACGATAAAGGCAGTTGTGTCCAATCCTACATAGTCTGCAAGTTCAATTGGTCCCATTGGATAACCAGCTCCTAGTTTCATAGCAGTGTCGATATCTCTTGCACTGGCATCACCACGTTCCATCATGCGCACAGCTTCGGCTAGGTATGGCACCAGAAGGCGATTGACAATAAAGCCGGGAGTATCTTTGCAGGTAACACAGGTTTTTCCCACAGCTTTGCCCCAAGCCATCATGGCTTGATACGTCTCCTCATTGGTTTCCGGAGTGCGGATGACTTCCAGTAAACGCATCACAGGGACAGGGTTGAAAAAGTGCAGGCCTCCGAAGCGTTCTTTGCGGTTAGTTACCGAAGCAATCTCCGCGATTGGAAGTGAACTAGTGTTGGACGCAAAAATGGTCTTTGCCGGTGCAGCAGCATCAATAGCCTTAAACAACTTATGCTTAATGTGCATGTTCTCGACTATGGCCTCGATTACAAGATCTGAGTCTTGTACACCTTCCTCGGCACTTGTAACACCTCGAAGGCGTTTCAAAGTCTCAGAGATAAATTTATCTCCTTCAGATGGTTTCTCTTTGAACATTTTCTTAGCAACCCGATCGAGGCTATTCTGGATGTTTCCCTGTGCTTTTCTGAGAACATCGCCGTTCACCTCGACGAGAGTTACGTTGTGACCTGTTGCCGCAGAGACCTGGGTAAAATTACAAGTATTTACTAGCAAATGGGCATTATTAATTCGAATTCATAATAATTCTATCACAAATAGTGGACCCCCAGTATCAGCTTATTAAAGAATGGAACTTACTTGAGCAATGCCTGATCCCATGAGACCTCCACCAATAATGGTAACATTTTTGATTGCTGCTTGTCTAACACCCGATGTCGAGAGAGACCGTTTGAGAATATTTAGAGGACTCGCCATTTTCTTTAGACTGAAGTACGTCGCCAGATTTATAAATTTACGCTGGCCACAGATAAGAGATTGTAGAGAGGACAAAGTGCGCTAAGTCTACAGTCCAAGCAATGAGCGCACTGTAAATCAAATGGGCTTGTTTGAACACCAGTTGCCCCTCGAGCTCAAGCACTTACTCTGTATGCAGAGGCCACGTATTTCAAAATAACATTACAGACATTCTACACATTTCAAAATGTAGCCAGCATTCTTAACTGTGATAGTAATTCTTTGAAATTTCCATTTAGTGACAGCTTTATTTATCATGCATTAAGTAGTAAGAACTCAATACAAATACATGCATTAACGAGAATTTATTGCTCATAAATAAATTTCATGATTTCAACTCAATTTTTTCGTACATGTTTGATGGAAATTAGAGGATAAATGTAAGAAATTATACAAAAATAAATAAACTTATCACATTTTTGCTAGTTTGTGTTCAATAAACTTAGTCAATTGCATCTGCAATTACTTTCTGCGCTTGACTTTTGTGCGACCTCGCTTTTTCTTGCTCGCGGTCTCCTTTTTCCCGGTTTTAGCTGTTTTGGGAGTTGGCACTGTACCACCCGGTCGCTTAGAGACAAGTAAATGTTGCTCTACTAAATCGGCTAGCTTGCCCTGCTGTGCCAGCATGGAGAAGAATGTACAAATGAACTCATCATAATTGTGAGTCCTCCGGCAATCATCAATTTTGTATTTGTTTTGTTTATCATTCTCGTCCTTAAGATTTAACTCGCACACGCAAATCTCACTCTCCAAGTTACGCAGTAAAGCAAGAAGATCCTGCGGTGCAAAGGTATGCGGTTCCAACAATTCAGGATTCTTCTCAGCTACCACTGTATCACCGTCGCTCGTTCGTACACGAGCATGACCTGTATTTGGTTTCTTCGTTGTTGAGCCTGGGGTCGTTGTTGCGTTTTCTGCTTCACCCTCAACGCGAATAACCACAAATCTTTTGAGATCTTTGGAGCTAGGACTATTTTGTGCTGCTGCCCAAGTGTAGGCGGCAGTAGGCGAATTGAATGCAGATCCCACTTCACTGTAGGTGTCCGTGCTGCTGGTGCTTGGGGCAGGTGAGGTTTGAATCGTGAGTGGAGTTGAGTAGTCAAGAGGACACAATGTTACCTTCTTCATCTCCAAAGATGTGGGAACAGGCAGAGCTGATGAGCAAATGGATAGCTCCACATCAGCGCGCTCAACACGCGGAGGCGCAGTGCATTCCTCAGCGTCCACAAGAGTGCAAGTTACTGAAGGTGTAAGGTTTGTGCTCATGCCTGCAGGAACAGTCGAAGCGTCTCGTTCGGCGTTCCTTTGCTCCAAATGCGTGTGCTTGATTTTCATAAGCTGCTGAAGAGCATCAAGTACAATCTGCCTGTTTGTTTTTAGCATTTTTAATTTATGAGTGATGGCTAATCGCTTGTCGGGCACCACCGCCATTAAATTAAACCGAATATCATGGTATTGTTCACCAGAAGTTAGGCCTAGACGGTCGCTAATAACGGCGCGAAATTTGCTGGTCCAATCAGAGTCTTGTGCCCATGGGCCATGATCAATTGGAAACGGTTTCAAACCATCTAACTCAAATAGATGACCATCAATTGGAACAAAGCTCACAAAATGAAATGCTTCACCAGTAAACCTTCCAGTGGAAACTCCACATCCTTTGTCCAGCTTGCGCTTTGCTTGTGGCATAGCATGTGAATTATGTGCACATGCCAACTCAGGGGTGTTACTAATGGCCCAGCCCTTGTTGTCAGGACTCATCCCATGTGTATGCTGCTTAAGTCGACTCAATGTATCTCCCAACTGAATATTGGAGCAGTTGAGTAGAATGGATATAAGAGCATGTGTAGCACAACTATTGGGCACCATTTGCTGGGCAAAGAAGATATTGTTGACTACTTCCTCATCCTTGACAAATGTTTCTGTCTGCTCTACGATTTTACGCCGTGAACGTCGCTCTTCAATCCAACGAAATAGAAAGATAAAACCGTATACCTGACCTTCGAAGGGCTTGTTTAGATCGTAAATTTCCTCAACCTGTACGCCTTTTACGCCGAAGTCTTCCAGGAGTAGTGTGAAGAGACCGGGATCACTTTCAAGCTCGAGCCAACCTTCGGTTAACTCTTTAATATCAACTGGCATTATTTTCATAATTTTAATTTATGGCATAGACGCCTCCGTTCGACAATATGAACTATTTTATGGTCAATTAAACAATATCTCTCCCTCACAAGACTTCGATTTGTGTGTTTTGGTTTACAATGTTTGTCAGCGCATGAATGGGCTTGGATGTGACTAACTGTGACAGTTTCATCCACCTAGCGGCATCTACCGGTTGTTTGTTTAAGATTTAAATTTATTAAAGCAAATAACGTCATCTGAAACAAAAGAAAACTTCTTTGTCTTTTTTCTAACTTTTAAAAACCATCCGTGCTTTTGATTATAAGATGTCTGATATTCCGCAATAATAAAGAAGCCAAATCGAAACAATGCGAAATGCTGTCAAAAACTGCTAATTTCAAAAAACCGGTTTATTTTTATTGAATATATTGAATATTGAAATGCTAAAAAGCGTATGTTGGTTTGGTAATAATATTAAGTTAGGCCAATATATTTATTCAAAAATTTATTCATTATATTTACAAGCATATTTTTCAAATTAAATATCAATCATTCATGATGAACTTTCTTTAAAGTAATGTTATTAATGTGGCACGCATCATAAATTTTTATTTTTATAAATGATTTTGGTGTTATTTTAAAACATAGAATCAATATTTGAACTGCTATGATACAATTACATTCATTTAAATAAGCTCTCAAAACAACCTTTTTTCGCATTTTTGTTCACAATAAATCAATATTAATTAAGAAATGTGTTACGAGTAATAAATAAGTGTAGTGTAATCCATTGGAGTTTATACAAAGACAGCCAAAGTAAATAAATTTAGTTTTAGAATAATAAACAATACTAATTTATACAAGCGACGTAATGCTGGTCAATCATGAATCTATTTATTCACAGTTTATCTGGTTACTTCTTCACGAGGCGAACATTGATCGCAACCTGTCGACATCGAGCTGCGAGTTCGTCGTGTACCAGGCTGAAACACATGGCGACGACGACCAGCCCAAGGAAGAGGTACGCACAACAAGCGTATAACTGCAGCTGTGCGTTCATTTCAGGGTTTTGAGGTAGGCGATCACCTAATCCAATGGTGGTGAGCGCAATAAAGCAAAAATAGGCTGCATCCAGGAATGTCCACCCACTGGTGGTAGCAAAAACAAAGGCGCCTAAACACACGTAGCCCACAAATATGAACAAGACAAGAGTGGCAGGCACAGTTTGGGCACGTCGGAGCGTCACGGAGGATAACGAACGAGGTGCTGGCGAGCCCAGTAAGTCTGCTGCTTCCTGCTGCCGACATATCAGTGGCACTCTTGAAGGTGTATCATGAGTACACATTCTGAAACAAGTAAGTTAGGTCAAAGTTGTAGAATACAAGAAGTTGTAGAATGCAAGGTGATGATACTAATCTTGTGCTGATATAATAAGTTTAAACGTGGTACAATTAAGTAAAAGGGCGGCACTGATACTGGTTTTGAATTTGGCAGGTGGGTGGTTTCGTTGATTGTCCCGAGCCAAGGTAAATGCTGAGAGTAGGAGTTTCGCATCAATTCCAATTCTAATCGCCGTACTACCGAATCCATACTCCATATCTCAGGTTTAAGGACCGGATAATGCTATTTGATCATATAAGCACTTTGGTGTAACGCGGGAAAAGGCATGTGCTATTTGGAGGAAAATATGCAGCCTAAATTTATAATGATAGATAGTTGATCATGGTTGTAAAACACAGTATAATTCTTCTATAAAAAGGACTATTCTTCAACATCTTCTATATATTCCAGCACAAAGACATTACCCATGTTCCTGTTCATTATCTTCTTCATCCTCCTCTATATCTGCTGTTCCCGTGAGGAATCCAATAGCATTGCGAGTTGGCGTTGGCGACTGGCTTGAATGAGTAGGACAAAGCTGAGGATCTGCCAACATCTGTCGCACCTGCATTTGTCTACACCGGCCTCTAGCATGCGAGGTACGCACTGTGGCAAGGATGGTTTTCTTGGGAATCTCCAGGTGATCCTGATACTCCATTATGTGTTTATTACTATGGCAATTGTTTTGGGAGGTAGTAATTTGAATAGCAGCACAGTCTAAAAACATGGTAGATTATCACCAATTTATGGTACAAGTTTTATCATAAGACTGTATTAAATAATACGCATACCATCGTGGTGATTTTTGCACGTGTGATTATACGTTGGCATTGTACCCGTGCTTGCTTTGTGGTATCCTACTACCGAGTGGGAATTTGAGGACTTTGGCACTTTCTGTTTACAGCATAGTTTTGAGTACACACGTCGGCAACCTCCGGCCAGAAATGATCCCAGTGCTGATAGAAGGACTAACATAAGTGGTACCCCAATGAGAGCATAGAATATCGCTGCAATTTTTCCCAAGGCTGTCCGGGGTGTTAACCTTCCATAACCTGAATTGGCAAAAAACATGATTAAAATGATTAATGTTATATTCAATATTGATTGTTTTAAGAAACGAACCTATAGTTGTTAGTAATGTGAGGGAATAAAGAAGTGCTCCACCGAATGTCCATTGTGTGCCAGCTGTGGTTGATGAGCTGATCCTTCCCGACTCGACGACTGCACGTTCAAAACGCTTTAGTTGTTCGGTTACCAACTTGGTCCAATTCTTTTCGTACAACACGTTTAGACGTTCTGAAACAATAGGAGTTATTAATAATAGCTGAAGGTTTAAAGTAAGCAATATCGACAAAGTAGACATAAATACGATTTATATTTTTAGCGAGAACAGTTGAAGAAATGAAGAAAAAATACAGGCATATGGCATTTAATGTCATTTCTCCAAAACGGTGTGTAACTTTTTAATAATATCACGGTGCGTTTCGACGTTTATTGGAAAGTATTGTAGAGCTTTTTGAGCTTTTGTGATAATACCGTTATTGTCGTTTTATTCGTTGGAGCCTAGGAAAGACCTGATCTAAATTGTGGAATATTTTTGTCAACAAAGTATAATTACTTACATGGCTAGGGTGAAGAAATGGTTTGAAATTCAAATATAAAGGGCAAAGTATTACAAATTTGAATAATATTATAGGTAGGTGGATATATAATCAATCAAAAACTACTCTTTATTTTTTTTAAGTACAGTTTTAATCTTGTAGCTCATTGTGACAACACAACAGTATCATTGTTCAATTGAAGAAAACTTCTGAATGCGGAAACACAAGAAATGCCGCAATGAGCCACTAAATTGGCAAATAAAGCACTAACAAGCCAACATTAATAGAATAAACAAGATGCATAAGAAGCATGTAAAATCGCTGGGGAAAACTTTGCAGCTCCTCCTTGTAGAATACCTAATTTCTTATATAAAGTTTGGCGCCATAAAATACGTGCTCTGCATGAATTAATGTTTAGTAACGTTCGTTTCCAGTGGCAGCTCTTTCGTTGTATCTATTATTTATATTTAACTCTTCCCAACCGTTCCAGTGTGAAAGTCATATAGAACACAATTCTATCGGAATGAAGTTGATGCAATCGTAAACAATTTACGTTGCCAATTTTCGGAACGCTGTGATAAAACTAGTTACACATCTTGTTAAATAAATTGTTTTACAAGTGACATTTGCGAAACACCACAGTACTTCAAGCTTCCTTGTTAATTGCTAATTAGATAAGGTGTGGAAATTAATCATGCCCATTTACGCCCAATTATCCGTCTACCGGTGTTTCCGTTGGGAAATCTTATTCTGTTGCGGAGGAGACATGAGCTCGTCAACTCGGCTTGAACCAAGAATCGGGGATATAACGTGACCATTCTGGTAACACGAATATCTTTGGATTTGTTCTGAGGTGGAACTTAACTTGGTCGTTTAGGTATTTTAGAAAGTGTCTGAGTTTACAAGGTAGCGTAGGCACTTTACGCGAGGTGATTAAATTTTAACTCATTGCAACATTTTAAATGGAACCAAATTAATTATGCTGGTTTTTAGCAATTTCAGTATTATTGTATAAGGAAATCTTTTGTTATTAGAATGTTTGCTATTACGGGAAGGGATTTTTTCCGGAACATTGTGGATATTTGCATGGTTGGAATGAAAATGACATTGATATTGATGTACTTGAATTAATGTTATTGGACTGTTCAAGAATACTTTTCTTTATATTTCAAACAGCAGTTACATTTCTCTATTGTTTAATGAAATAAAAAATTGCTGTACTTTGCTATGCACAATAAACTTGTGATTAATTACACTGTACAACCCAGAAACAGGCTAATACCTTTTATTTACATTCTCATTCAAAATGACCTCTTTGACCTTTTTGCTCCAACACAACCAAGTTTTGGAAACGGACACTTTACATAACATGCGCTTATTTATTTAGAAGTTTAAGGTAACTTATAGAATGTAATAGTTTAAAATGGTAAAAGAAATATCTGATTTTAGGTAACAGGGTGAATATGTCGGGTTAATTTATGACATTTTTTGGTGAAAAATTAATATATATTTACCTGTGAATAATATGAAAATTATCTCACAAATTTAATTTACAAAGAAGGAAATTTTCTTAAGAAGTTCATAAATGCAAATAATAAAAATCCTTTTTTTCAAAAATCTATATTGCAGGAACAAGATGTTTTTGCTCACTTCTGCTTTTTGCAATAGAAAGACCACGTTCTGTAATATACTTTGTTATGTGCTTGGTCCCATTTCAGACCAAGAATGATTTTCGTACAAATAAAGCTCTACTCCTAAATACATGGCAGACCTCGGTAAAGTCTGACAAAGGGATTCAAGAAATAGCATAAACGGCACTTCACACATGTACTCAAAACCACATTTTAATTGAGGTATTATATAGAAAGTATTTGGTTGAGTGGATAAGTAAAGGTGGTATAAGTTTTTTTGACTAGATTGGTTAGAATTGTATGCTATCATAAAACTTTGTTAAGAAATTGATTTGGGTGAATGTAGATGTAGTTTGGTGAAAGCACTATAAGAATACTCATTTAAAAAAAAAAATAGTATTTTTTAATTTGAAACACTAATGAATAATGTCGCCAATAACATTCCTGTTAATATATCTTACCAAGCTGCATTTTATCAACTTGTTGAATACCTGGCCATAAATGTGCAACGTCACTATTATTTTAATATTCTGCTTTTTACAACGGCGTTGAGGGTACTGATGCACGTTTCCAGGAGTAAGTAACCCCTCTTGAGGGCCTAACCTGATGAGTCGGCACCTACTAGGTTATTTATTAAAATGCTTGTCGCGTAATCCAGCGGTCACTTAACATTGGAATTTAGTTATTTTTCTATCAATTCTTATTTTTGACATTAATCTATTTGATATAAATATGGTAGTATTATCCCACAAAAACAATATTTGCTAAAAATAAGCTATCGTATAACTTTATTTGCATGCTGCCGAGAAAAACATTTCTACTTTGAGTAACAGGTTTGGAGTTGAAATAAAAACCACTCGATGCATGGAAAAAATCCGTTCTGGATCTACTAATGGTGTAGGATTCTGAAAGAAATTTTATGTAATACTGGTCAAAATCCTCGATCGGCTATTTTTGGCGTCGAAAGTTGTAATTAACAGCGGAGTATTTGCAACTGTTGAAAATGTAATTTTAAAATATCATCCTGCCAATTCACATGAACCATGTTCTCCATTAATGTAATTTATTTTTTTGTAATTCAACAGTCAATTCCAGAAATCCTACATTCACAATTAGCTATAAAGCTATGAAACCTTCATAATTAAATTCCTTTAGAATTAACGAATTTCTGTAAAGTAAATACTAACTGAGGACAAATCAAATCCTATAAAAGTAAAAACGTTCAATTACTAAATGTCTTTATGCTAAACGGCTCACAGCGCTTGATTGCTTGTTAATTTTCCATGAAACAATAAACATTGTGATAATATCTCACTGCTTTGTAAACATGTTACCGCAGCCTTTCGAAGACGTCGAGAGCAGGTCGACTAGTAATTAATTATTATCACTTTGACGACTCTCATTACGATTATGGCGCGCAACAATAATTAAAGCTAAAGCTCGGCACCATCCGAACTTGGCTGGAAAGTATTGCCGGATAATGGTTTGCTTGATTGAAAAGATGCCGGCGAGTCGGAACGTAACGACTTTCATTGTGACATTCTCGCAGGCGTTTCATTTATCATTAATATAACCAGCGTTGTGTTGTACGGATGTTTCGCTAATTCTTCCTGCGTTAAGGGCTGTAAAAGTCTGGCAGAATGCGTGTAATAATGTGCAAAGTTTCAAACATTAATAGAAGCTGCTTATTCCTTCTGGTTTTTGCATTAAGATTTTAATTACATAAATGTTTATTTAAAATACTCTCTATGTTCATTTATTTATGTAGTGAACATATGAGACACAAAACTATGTTTTTATTGCGCAAAGTTTTTTACGAATTTTTTTGTGAACTGCAAAAATGAGGACTTTTGGGAAAAAGGAAAACAATATTACAATTTATGTCAACTCATTGACATACTGACATACGTCAGTTACGTCTCTTATCACATAATTACTATCAAATTCTGTAATAGCATAGAAGAAACTTGTAAATTAATAATCCGTGAAAAACACCTTCCAGCTTGGTTGAATGGTCATAAAAGAAAAGAATTACTTCAATTGTATGGGGAAGGAAGGTAAAAGAAGTAGCAGCTGGAAAGGATATTCAGGTTGGGGCTGAGCTTGATATGTGCAGTTTTTTAAACACAACCATTTGGGCCGAATATGTTGAGAAGAAGGATCTTGATTTAATTATAAATGTAGCATCACTTCATTTAAATGAGAAAGCACGTCAAGAATTAAATGATTTGGAAAATGCCGAATTCAATAGTGAACATAGTTATAACCAACAAATTACTGGCGCAGTTGCAAAACAAAGATTTTGATTCTATGGCAAAGCAATAGGAGAACATTCCTGATATTTTGAAAACAAAACAAAAAAATAAAAGCAAGAACTTTGATTTATTGATGGACATTTCGGAACAAATGCAATTTCTAGAAGTAGTCACGACAACTAGAGAAGAAGATCGTGTTGATTATGCTACAATTGATAAGAAGAGTATCCAAAGATATCTAATTATCCAAAAATAAAGGTAAAGACAATTCCATTACTCAAGAATTACGCGTCAAAGAAATGCCAAAAACGTATATCTAAATAAATCTATGTCGTTGCTTATATTTACATTACTTATAAATACCAACATGGATAAATCTAGCATGACCTAAATGCAGATCTTACTTGAAATTTAGTTCTTGTATTTTATTTTGGTACAAGTATTAAATAATTTTTTAATACTGTTTAAATATTCTATGATATATTCTATAGAAGAAAAAATAACTGGTGAGTTATAGTTGAACAGTTCCCTAAAATGTTGCAAATATTTGTGGTTGCTGGGCTGTTTGGATAATATTGGAATTAAGTCTCGCTTTCCTCGTGGAAATCCAAACTCTCACAATTAATAAGAAGCTTACCATATTAAATCATAAATAAACATTGGATTTCTGATTGCTGTTATCATTGAAATTGTTCATGTCTTGCATGTGATTTTTCCTGTAACTTATGACTTTTGAAACGAATATCACTCAGGTTCTTTTAGTTACATACAGTGCTATTGCTAATAAATGTTTTTATTCTATAAAACTTTGTTAAGAAACTTTTGACGAAAACAGTTTTGTCATGCTTCATTGTAATCTATTGCATAGTCTATCTTAAAAACACACATTCATGTTTATCAATATAGAACGGAAACATGTTTTCTGAAAACGCAGCATACATTCAAGAAAGTCTTATAAATAGGAAGAAACTTGTACAGCTGCAAATACGAAACGGTACACGTCAAGAAGAAAAGTTAACAGAAATCCGAGAAATTCAACAAATCCTCTTTCTGTATGTCAGTCATCGATCATTTGTTCTTTCATACTTTTTCTTGCTGTACCAGATTTTTTCTCTTCAATGCGTTATTCCTACTTACTGGCAGCCGATGAAATATTTCGTTTATTTCCAGGCATTAGCTGCGATGTATTGTGTCAATTACTACAAAACAATAACGAATTAACATTTCTCCTTCCATTGCTTTTTAAATGTTTCTGGATTACCATTTCTAATGATATCATAATATTACTATACAACATGTAACACGAATAGAACCACCAAAGGTTAGATTATGTCATGAATAAAGAAAAAATGTACTGTGGCTTTTCTGGAATTTGTGTTTCCAGTCGCATATTAAAATGTCATAACATGCTGGCTATTTTATAGAAATTCATTCATTTTGCTTGCGACTTTATCTAAATCTAATGCTCATGGAATCCAGGCGACTCTAATTCTACGACATTCTAATGTTGCGCCATGAATGAGATGCAGGGCATTGCTTTAATTTGCCGCCCCCGATGACATCGCGCCGTCACATGTGATGTCCTAATAATGCCGAAGTGTAAAGTGCAAACTGCTAACGAATTGTTTGCTCCGAGCGTCGGCTGGTAGCGATAATCATGAAATATGATGGCGACTGGACGACCACATGCGGATAATCTATTTTCTATTCAACTCTATTTTGGCTTTTCCAGCGCGTAACGCGCAACTTAGTTTGTTGCACACATTTCTAATCCAATGCGGTATCATAATTTACAACGAGTGCGTTGAATCTGAGCTGAGATTGAAGAATAAAGGAAGAGCATATAAATCGTTGTTTACATGGGATGGGCATTTTTGTTAATTTATGATATGGTAGGTTAAGTTTGCTAGCGCGCTAATTATTTATTTAGATAAGGTGCATGATTTAATTACACCTGATGCTTTTAGCAATACCAGAATACTTATTGTTATATAAATATTCTGCATACGAGACTATTTATTTTTGTTTGTGGCTTTGAGAAGATTCAACTAACCCAACGTTTTCGCAAATTTCATTTAACTCTGGATTTAAATCTTCAACGAAAACCAGATGATTTTAATATGACAGCTGGGTGAAGGAGGCACATAAAGCGCTGATCTTTTGACAAATCCCAGAACAAGGAAATTTTATAAAATAATATAAGTATGCATACAATTTCTTGCTTTATTCGTTTCAATGTGCTTCTTCCATTTTAGTCGTTTGATGGCACCGACATTTCCTACTTGCCGCAAATTCTTATTTGAATATCAGTCGAAACAATAAGAAATGAAAATCTATGAGTGAGGAACAAACCTTACCGACGCAATTTTCTCTTGTCTTCTTCGGTAGAAAAAGTTGGCTTGCATTCCGTATGGGGGAGGTTAAATAATACATATTGGATTCTACAAAAGGTAGAATCATATTAAAATACTTCTTTACTCAAAGTAATTATTCATGTTTGATTTGAGAGAAAAAGTTTCCAAAGGTAATTAATTTCCATTTAATTTGCTGTTAAAATATTCACAACGCAACAAAGTTTATAAATGATTAAATGTTTCATTTAAAATATTAAATATGAAACACTTTTCACATTTGTTTCAGTACAAAATAAAGTGTACGTCTAAAAATCAGGTAATAGAGTTATGGAGATTTACTATTGAATAATTTCCAAAAAAAGATGCGATATCAATAACTTTGTACCTAGTAAACACAACCAAATTATGTTTTCACAATAACTAATAAATTACTTTAGGTATTTTTAAATCATTCGAATCATAATAACAAATGTGCATTTTCTAAAGTAACAACTGAAATTTGGTCCGAAAACAAAAATCAAGCCACTGGTAAATTCAGCACAGCAAAATGAGGCAAGTGTCGATAATTTAACTGCAAACTTTTTTTCACATTGATACTTTAACAAAAATCTATGACTCTCATTACATTGAATTGAAAGATATAGATTGAAAATTTCTTTACGACTCAAAGAAGTCAACTAGGAATAGAACAATGAATGAGCACCATTTAGAAAAAAAGCCTCAAGCCAAGCGCACGACAAATGCCAGGCGAGTGCTTTGAGTAACTGCGAAGATAATAAATGAAGCGCGACGGTTGCCACAACCACTTCTTGCGTCGGCAAGACACACAAAAACAAGAAAGAATTTTCCCTAATTTACTCTTTGTTCGTATTGCATCGTCTCGTTAGGTTCTGGTGCCGTGTGGGTGGACATTACAGACGTTAGACACACGAAATTAGCAAAAAACACGTCTCAGAATTAGTTCAAATGTAGTCAGTGTCGACAAAAGCTCGCACAAAAAGCCGAAGGTAGTCCAGAGTGTTAACCAATTATAAAAATTGAACAGTTGTGACATTGGCAAAGAAATATGTAAAAAATATGTTTTCCATTTACTCGCCGAAGTGCAAAGTAAACAAATACAACAAACGTAAAAAAATATACATAGAATTATATTGCGCGCCCCTTATTTACGTAGCAGGGAGTAAATATTTCAAAGAGCACCTCCTTAAACCTTTTGAAACATTACACATACTTTACGATATTTATCAGCCGAGCTTTGCACATATTCTGTACTCGTTCCATATGCCTTTACCCTGTACGTTTGTTGAGTGGCAGCAACCTTCCGAAAAGTAGATGTGATAGGGTTAAAAAAATATTTCATTGCCAAAATGTATCATTTTCAATAGTGGCAATTACGCGCCAATTTCTAAGTTACAGTAATATTTCAATTAAGTATCCTTCTCGTGAGGAAACAAAATTGATTTTATCGATTTTTTGATAAGGCGATCGTGTTTGTTACATTGATTACATTGAACTTTTGACTTTATAAGGTAGCTGGAATTTCCGTCACTTGAAAGATGCACAACTCACCGACCTGTCGCATAATGTATAAAGAACCATCTACGAAATGCACACACGTAAGAAGCGAATTGCGAGCACCTTGCTATCGGTAAGAAGATCGAAAGCCCAGCAAAAAATAAGAAGAAAAGCACGCTACGAAAAGAAAGCGAATATGTGGCGACAGCGATGGCGTTGCGAAATAAATTCGTTTTTGAATAGGCGGAAAATGTGCACGAAGCGATTTCGGAAAAAGGCCTGCGTGAGCAGGAGTTACGCGCCGAAGGTAAAAAAATGTGGAAATCCGACTTGGTTTTGTATACATCTACATGTTCAACGTCTTATATGAGATGCCCTACAGCAAGTTATACATATGTATCGAATCGTTCTATTTAGGTTGGGGATATACTAAGGCGGTGGTGGCGGCTGAATGCAAACGCGTTGAACGTTTTGGTAACATATGTAATGCGTCTTCTTGATGTAAATGTAGCTGATTGATTTGGCTGCGAAAAAGTCTCAGAATGCGAGGAGGAAATAATTAATTAATCAGTTACAGCATAGGCAAGAGCGAAGAAAGGCTTTTTTGATATTTCAATTCTAAGGTGGTAAAATCTAAATTATTAAAGTTAATAATTTTGCTTTATTTTTAAAAATGTCAAGATTGTAGACTATAGATATTTCTTTTAAATTTCACTTTTACCCTTTTAAAGTTAAAACATCCATTCAGTGTAAAAATAGGATGCATGTTAACTAATTGTATCTTTCATAATTAAAAAACACATATAATATACAAGAACTAGAAAGGTAGTGCATAACATGTGTTCGAAAATAGAGTTTAAGTTTGAAATATTTAAAGTACACGCAGAATTATATTATAACCTTGTACTTGCTTAATCAGTTTGTTCTAATTTTGCATTGAGTTATTTAATTTGCAATAGTTTCGCATTACGTTTGTCTATTTTTTCAACTTGCGATAGAGAATTGAATCTTACTGCAACGTTAGGTAAAATATTTCAATGATATTTGTTTTTAAATATGCAAACACACGTTGGAAAATTAGCTCTGGTGGAAGAGCATTAGGGCTACATGAAGGAAGGACATGTAGTCAATGAGAAATGTAGTCAAAGAGTGGTAATTATAACTAACACTAAAAAATTGCACAAAAATACATGTTTTGCGTTGAATTGCTGTGATCCTGATACATTTCTAAAAGCGTTCATAAAATTAAAATTATATAAAATATTTTAAGTAATTTTTGAACTTAGTATAAGGAACGCAGAAAGCATGCAATGGCATTTTGTACAATTTACTTCCCACTATCAGGCGGGTACAAAGCATGAGCCATTTTTTCCCCAATATTTCTGCATTGTTGTTACCAAATCCAAGAATTACGTGAGGTACTGAATAAAATTTTAACTTTGTAAATAATTTTTGTTGTTCATCTGGATCAATGAATATTGTAGGAAGTTTCAGCTCATGCTTGATATGGGCTCGACACATGAAATATCAGATATACAAATTCAAGCCAATAAAAATATTCAAAGTTAACATCTGAATATTTTTATATTTTTATTATTACGTGATGTATAAAATAAGTAATACTTCTGTTTTATTCTATTACATTTAATTTTGTACCATATCAATGTTAGAATAAACGTACAACTAATTTAATGTAAAAAACGCACTAAAATCGTTTAGAATTCCGAAGAATGGACCAATTTTTACTATCATTTTGGAGTATTTCCAATTAAACGAGAAAAAGATATAAAAGATATATTCAGTTAACTTAGGGTTGACGGAAAATATTTGTGGTAGGGATGTAGTAGCGATGGTGATCGGGCGCTTTTGTCGGCGAACAACAATGAGATACCTATCGTTGATTTACGCCTCATTGTTTTTCTATCAGAATTTATTTGTTGAAACATAATTACGGAATACCAATCGATAAAATAACTTATTGGCTTCAATATAAGATCTTTATGATTCACCCAGCACTGAAAGTTTTCCACCTGTTGCCTATTTTGCAACACATCTTTTGCAAAAATCAAATAAATGTCAACGTTGACATTTATTTTTTGGCATTTTTTCTGATAGAAATTTACAATTTGGTCTTCATATAATTAAATTAGTTCAGATGAGGCCTTTTTAGTAAGGTTAAAAGAAAAAAAATAGAACAAATGCTGATAATTGTTAAATAAACAAAATACTGGTCAACCGGTAGCTGGACCTGTTTTTCGAAAGAATGCACATTCCTTATTTATTAATTTTATTGTATTGCTAGGTATTATTTTATTAGCATTAGTCAATTCTTCGTGTAAAGTATAGAAAATTGAATGACTTTTACCTTTTTCCGCCCTTTTTTCCAAATATTCCGAAGTTATTATTTCTCTCTCTGCTGTAAGTGGTATGTGTGATATGAGCAAAGCGATGAGTTTATCAAACCTGTTCTACAAATCTCAAGCTTAAACCCAAATTACAATTTTCCGAATTCGGTCAAATTGTCCCATCCAGTATGACCATGTATCATCTACATAAATCCGTGTCCAAGCCTCGAATCATAAAACCTCTATTACACGCTAGTAGTAGACGATTCGGATTGAAATTAGATTGAAATTAGATCCGTTGCGAAATCACCTAGGCGTGAAATACGCAAATAAAAACATGGTGCGCACATTCAAATTAAAACAAAAACGAATCTGAAATTGAATGCAGGCTTACGAAAGCTTTTATGTTCCAGGGTGCAAACTAGGAGCAAATTGTATCAATTGCTACTCAGCTTTGCCTTTACCTAAAACACTCAATTTTCCGCTTGTATGGCATTTATAATATAATGTGACGTCAAACCTAGCAATACGGGTGCGTTTCAATTGTCTACGAAAATGCGACGTATGCAAGGCGAAGTTTGTTTGTCATCGTGGAAGGATGGCGGAATCAGATATCAATTGCGAGATATTCTTAGGGCTTCAAACGCCAATACTTCAAGCGTAGAAACTCATCATTACTTCAAGTTCCGAGGATCTCCGATTTCATTGGAAGTTTCTGAAACCGCATGTGCTAACAAGTAAGTGATATGTATCTATTAAATCGTTCAACATTTTACATCGTTACATCGTTGACTTATTTCAAATTAATGCGGGTATCAAGGAAGAAATTAGAAAATTAACGTATTATGAAATAAAAATCTGTTTGATTTTTTACATAACTTTTGTAAGAATGTTAATAAAAGCCAATAAAATATGTAAATGCATATTTGACGAGTTAACGACTTTGCCAGTAATACAAATAAAACAACTGGCATAATCCAAATATTCTACAAGCAGAGAATTTTGGGTAAAATATGAAATCATTATTTTAAATTTTATTTCTTATAGGGCAAATTATTAGCTTGATTAAATCATTTTAGGGTACTGAGTATTTAATGTTATAAAAACGTTCTTGGCAATGCATATATATGTGCTGTTGAGTTGGAATTTAGAATAAAAATTAGTGCTTCTAATGGCATATGTAAGGAAGTGCAAGTCTTTTTGAGGAGAGTAACTTGCAATAGATGTTGCTTGTGCGGTGGTGGAGTGTCGACTGTCATACAGTTTCCAGGATTCGTAGCCATTAGACCACGGTGGCTTCGTGGCGTTCGCGACGAAAGCACAAAGGTCGCAAATAATCGCGCGACCTCGTGGATTTTACGAAAGTGTTGATGACTTGCGACGGTTGCGACACTACCGAAGATGTTGCGTACTAAACTAAGCTTAAATACAAATTATGCTCAGTAACTGCCAAAGTAAATTCAGGTCAATGAAATGAATATAAGATACTTCGTAACCAAGATCAACAAAACACTTAAAATCATTTATTGATTATAGTGATACACTAATTAGTCTAGTTTTAAAAATTTTCTTAAAATTTACAAAACAGGCTCCTTCAGATATATAACTTATTTTTGAATATACAAGAATCCGTCTTTTCTTGAAATTGTTTCAAAATTTGTTTGATTCTCAAAAATAATTTAAAGGATATGAAGTGATTGAAGGATGAATGAAGACGTTAGATATGATAGCAAAATACAACTATATATGTTTAATAAAATTCCTTAAAACTATGTTTATCCCCTAAAAACAAGACAGACACATACTATTTTATAGGCTAAACTGTTTGCTATAAAACAACAGGTTTGATACAGCATGATCCTCTGTCGACCAAAATCGTGCCGACCCAAAGTTGTATGCAGACCTTTATCTGGGGGTAAATTTTCTTTGCCTCGCGTTTGTTTGTACATTAAAGTATTTACGTCGGCGAGTACTTTACCTTAAGCAGTGCGTAAATACCACCAGTAATATTTCTAAGCTAATCTTAAGTATTCGTAAGCAAATATTTGTTACATAAATTCGACAATTTCAGACTGACTAAGTTTGCTCATATAATTATAAAATATATTTCTATTTCAACAAAAACCCATTTCAGACTAAGTTTAATTAAATATACAATGATAGTAAATCTTGGAAAAAAATGGATTAAGTGAATAACACATTTGATCATTTTCGTTATGTTCCTGGCTGAGTTTTTGAATTTGAACGTAACGATGAAAATTCCAGTTTCAATTTGAATCCAAGCGTGATCTCAATTAAAATCGCTTTGCATTTATCCTTATCGAAGCGTGAATTGTCGAAAAGCGGTAAACGTATATCACGGTTTAACGCCACCCCATTCTCTGCCGTCGGTCGAAGACGGACGCATTAAAAACTTCTACATTCACATTCGCTGTAAATTAGATTGCAATTTGAAGGGCGCTGTGCAAGTCAGGCGCTGTGGGTTAGAAAATATTTATGTTAATATTCCAATGCGACAATACTAGCGATTGCGTTCATCCCGTACGCCCTGGAGTAATATTTATTGCAAATACGCGCGCATGCGGCAATTGTAAAGGTGGCGAATTGAATGGGGGTTGGTTTGTTGGCCACCCTATCCCATCGGAAGCCACTTTATGGCATTTTCAACGACTGTGCTGTTACCGCAAATGCATTCGACGTATTCGAGGCAGGCTCGTGTCGTACTAAATTGTCTCATGCTACAGACATAGAATGCTGTTGTTCTTGTTGTAATCTTATAAGTGCAATAGTGCAATAGTGCAAGAAGCAACGATACGTTCTTGTTATTGATTAATATCTTTTGCAATTGTAACACTTTATTTGCATGTAAATTAATTAGCTAAGCCCTTAAATTGAACGTTATGAATTCAGATATTTTGAAATAGTTGCAAAAGATTCAATGAAACATTGTGTCTAAGAAAGAAAATACTAGGTACATCGTTAGATATACGGAGTGTTAATAAATAGCTACGAAGTTAATTAAAAAGGCATCAACGTTAAATGCAGATTTCACCAAGTTTGGAATGTTTGCATTACATGTCATGGAAAATGAACTCTAGTGGGAAAACCACTAAAGCAAGTAAAATTCTAGATACATCGTTAGATGAGTTACAAATTGCTCTTTCCATGTAAGACATTTAATCACTTCTGGTTTAAGTAGAAATCCTAGAAAATTGACTTTAGCATGAAAAATTGTCTTCAGCTGAAAAACTTTATTGAATTCATAAATACTAGGTATATTATATGGTAGCTTTTATTTTCAACAAGGACCTTGAGTACTTTATTTTTTGCCCAATACATCTATCTTATTTAAATATTCTTGATAAAATTATTTGTATCTTGAAATTGAAGTCAAATTGAAGCAAACTTTCAAGTTTTCATATACGCGTGTCAGAAAATGGTCGTCGGTAAACCACAATAAAATAGAAAACATTATATACAACATAAAACACTTTTTTTGTGGTAAAACAATGAATAATGGTTGACATTATCAGGATGACGTATACAAGTGGATAAATTTCAGGCATTGTTGAATATTTGTTAACTCTTGCATGATTAATGACATGCCCATCATCAATAATGAATTGCATAACGTGCAATAATTATTAATCTCTGCGGTGGCAGCCGTTGATGTGGTAAACAGTTTTCTATTTTTCACTTTCGCTGCAGGCATTGACACGTGGAGTATTTGCGTTTAGAAATTTATCAGCAGCTGAAAACACTGCTTGGGCAGGCTTCAACGACACAATTCCGCTACATGACTTGCGATCGCAAACGTCCCTCTGTTCTCAAGTTTCCCTTATGTGTAATGTAACGGCATGTCTTCGAAAATTCCTCGTAGTAAGGAAAAATGAATACATACTCTGAATGCCTCGCGCGGACTCATAAATTATTTCTTCAAGCTTCTTTGCTTCGAATTTCATTTTACATTCATTTATCTTTGATGGCATTGTGCGGAAAGCTCTACAAATGTTATTGTAAAAATGCGTCAAAATTGAGAAAGTTTTAGCATTGAAATTCATTACTAGCTTTCATGAAACCATTTGTGTGCGTAAAATCATGTCTAATTTACACGTCAATTTAATGATTAGGAAAAGCGAAATGAGCAAATTTCCATTATCAATTTCCCAATCTAGTGGAGGCTATGGCTTTGCGCTTTTAATCACAGTCAGCAGGAACGCATTTCTCGTTACTAATCGCACTTTTATTACACTTCATTTACTCCGAGAAGTTTATCCTTATTCGAGTTTATTTATCCTGGAACGCATTCTCGGAAACTTTAAACTTCAACATAAACTTTTGAAGTAAAGCGAATGACAATGCAACGTACAGTCCAATGAAAAGCACTGAACAAATTATAATACAAAGCGGAGGGCAAAAGTATTCGTTTGAAGAGCCTAAGTGCAAATGAAAGTGTTGACTTCACAGCTAGGAAAATTGGAAGCCCAGTAGAAATACGCGTAAAAGTATTGGAATGCTTCGGAAGTTTTAATTAAAAAGAATCTCCCTGCTGTTCGTAGGCCAACGTCGAGAGCTATAGTCGTTACATTCGAAAGTAATAGTAGACAATTGTAGTTGTTTCCACAAGTGTAAATGACCTACGTTGTGGAAACGATCGAAATTGTGCAAACAGATGTTTCATTGGACTCGGCCCGCATCAACGAAAATAAATAAGGGTTCGGGCGACTTAATGCCAACTAAACAAGTCACAGACAGGCTTTATTTGAAATGAATATCGAATATAATTTCAATCATACCAACCACGTTCATTATATGCAAATAATTAACAAGCACCCAGTTGAGAGCAGAGTGCATCGGGGATTTATGTCATCAAAATCATATCAAATGCAAATAGAACAATAAATATCAATTCATGTGTATCTAAATTGACGTATGTGACAAGTATAAATGTATTAGGTCTATGTATATAGAAATTCAAATTGCGCAAAGCTTTGCTAATGAGCCTGGTCTGTGAGCCATAACGGCATGCAACAGATAATCATTGATCCTGGCCATTATTAGTGTCATAGGACTGTGGAACAAACTATCGTCATGGAAATATATTATACCTTCAGTAGTATAAAATGTTCTGCATTTACAAAGAGTTCACTATAGTTTTTCTAGGATTTTTTCATAATTCTCATATCCAAAAAATTGTTTTACCTGCTAAGATTTTTGAAGAAGCCAAGAGGCGCAGTTACCACAAAACTATTTCGTTGACTTTGGTAATATTTAGTAATAACGAAGTTAGCTGATGTTTTTTTGTAAAACCAAGCAGCATAATTGTGAACTAAAAATTACGATAAAAACATTGCTGTCTACGTGTGCTGGCAGCGCCACACTCGACTACATGCCGTAACATTCGGCTTGCTTTGACAGCTCACGTCAAAAATGTCAAGCTAAACAAGTATTTCAATTCTAATCGCGGAAGCTTTTGCTCGATTAATTTCTAAAAAAATAATGTATATTGGGAGTGAATTACAATGGTTATTTAAAAGTCCATTACGTAAACTCTTCTATTATTATACTTTGAGAATGTCATCAGTATTGCGTTATTATGCAAATTTAATTTAGATGTGCTTTATTAAAAACTTATGTAACTGCATGAAATATAATCCAAGAGTTTGAAACATTTTATGAAACAACAATTCAATATTCTATACTTGCTTTTATAAAATTTAATGCATTATTAAATTTTGTTCTAACATTCAAATTCTAAGATATAGTTTGTAATATGATGTTTTGCACAATAGTAGTGACTGTTATCGTTAATTTATCTGAAACTATTTTTGTTAGTTAATCTTTCTCAGTTGATAGTATTACGAAATAATTAGAATGTTTCATTTTTTTTTCATTTTTATATATCAACGTTTTTTTGTTATAAACAATATTAAGCTCATTTTATAATTTGGAATGTATTCATACATGAGAACCGGTCCATGCTTAATTTTGGGTCCAATGTTTTCATTACATGCCCAAATCACAATCACAAGGTGCTGCATTTTGGATATTAATGTAGAAATGATAGCCAGATTAAAAAATGATGAAATTGGTGTTATTTCGAATGCAAAGCACGCACGTGGCTATTTTCGACAGCCAACACTCTCAGCATTTCACAATGTTAGCATGGAGCAGGAGTAGAGCAAACTTCAAGGCATATATCATATAAATGAATCAAATTGCAATGAATACCCAGTATCAATCCCTCATTTTGCAAAGAGCATATCCCTCATTTCCAGCTGTCGTCTACCTGTGTTTACCGAAAGTACCTACGGAATAACGTTATGCTAGGAAATGAATACCTGCTGACGCAAATTAAATAGTACTCTAGCATAAAATGGCTATTGTTTGTAATATTCATAAATATTAAATTCTGAGAATGTGACATGTTGAGATTTAGTATTAATTTAAATAAGCATATCTTTCCTGTCATAAAACAGAGTGTTGTTGTATCCAAATTTATAAATTCTAATCCAGGTTTCTTCTGTCTGTGATTTCTGACTGCCGAATATTTTTTCCAACGCATTTTGTTATCACTTATATCTAGATGATTAACTACTGATCAAGGTGATACCTTAAGTGTTATTTTTTCTTGAAAAATTTCAACTAAAATCTCATTTTTGATCTCCGAAGAGCAAAATATTTACACCACATTGTTATATTATAGTCCAACTAATACGTTACTTACTATTGCCTCACAGATAAAACAAAATATTAAAAATTATATTTAAAGTTTAATTTTTTTCATCATATAGCAGTGGTAGATTCGGATACAATTAGTCCAAATGGCTAATTCGTATCTCTTCAGTTTAAGATTATCTAAAAAAAAAAATAATAAAACATTATAATAATGTCGAATCATAATTCAAAATTTACTGAAGTAAAATTATTTGAGGATGTTATTTTATCATAAATCCATTTTATGGACCTATAGAAGTATCTGTAACATTATCTGTTATATGCAATTCGTAAGCTATTGATCAAAGTGGAGCCTGAACCATCTACCTAAGTTGTTTTTTGATTTGGCTAACAAAAATGGTTTACGCTCGCTTCTATATTTTGATTTATTTTTTAAATGCCGGTGTAAAATAATTTAGGACGTTTTCAAACTTGTAAGGTGCCAGAAACATAAGAAACATTCCGTACTGATTGTTTAGAATCTGAAACACAAGAAGCCCCAACAAAACAATCTTATAGGGTGTCAATCTGTTTGATGCTATTAAAGAAGGTTATTTATACTCTGTGCAAAAATGGTGTGCAAGAATATATATATCCGTATGACCTAAAAAACTTCACATCGATTCTAAAATTGTAGAATATGTCAATGTAGGCGAAAACGCGCTAATTTGGGTCTCTGTAACATTTTGCAAACACAAGTGTTACCATTCCAGGTTTTGTTCAAACAACAGGATAGAAAAAGTGTGGAATTTAATTCGCGATGCTAATTGTAAATCTTTAATTGTTTACGGTTGGTGCACCTGACATAAAACGATGAAAGCGAATAAAACTATTAAACAGATTAAAGCTGCTCGAAATGACGTGCGAAAATGCTCGCGGAACGTTGAGCACTCACTTTGTATGATGTGTGCAAAAGCTGGATGAGTGCGCATTTGTCAAATATTGCCGTGGTAGTTTACAAAATAGGGACAGTCATGCGAAATAGATGTTTTACTAAAAGCGCGCGAGTTGTTTACGTACAGATTTCGTTTTTGTTCTCGTAGCAAGCATAATGTTTTGTGATACATGAAAACATTGAAAACATTTACATTCATTAGTGCGGTATAATTGGCTTTGATTTGCATTATCCTGGACTTTATTAATATTTAATAGGCGCCTAAGTACCCATAAGGAATGGAACAACATTTTAATAGGACCGTGAAGCGAGCTCAGCGTAACTTAACGTGTAACAGTGAACGCAGTCGGCTGCAGTTAAACTCATCCCTACTCTTTTGTGGATTATAAATAGAGTCGACGCAATGTACAATGTTCATTCCGCGCTTACATCTCGCCGTGATTAGTGAGTACTGAAGGTTTCAGCAATCATGTTTAATATTATCATGTTTTGCTTTTTGCAATTATTTTTTCATTCAACAGTTTTCTGTGACTTGGCAAAAATGCTTTATATATAAATAAAAGAATAAATAACCCACAAATATAAGATTGGGGTAAATAAGGTATATGTCAAGTTGAGGGGGTATAATTTGGGTGGTGGGAGAGTGTTAGAAACCAAGCGCATTTATGGCTTTTTTTGATGAATCGTATTTTTCATAGTGGTGAATGTTTTTTAAAGCCCTATTTAATTCATTCCAATTTGTTTTAAATATGATTGTACCTTAATTAAAAATGTACATTTTAAAATTTTTTTAAATAATAATCATTGCACAATTACGTAATATAATTCTTCTGTTTTAGTAAAATCTGCATCTTAAATTTAAGATATGCCTATAAAATTGCATTAGTCAGATATTTGATATAATAAATTTGAAAACAATTTTTTCCAAACTTTCCTAAAAAAGCACTTAACCACCTACCTAGATACCTAATAGCCATCATCTGATTCATCTGTATTCCAGTTCATTCTTCAGTTCCAGCATTTTCTGTAGTTACCCATAGGAGAAACCGTTTTTAATTTTTTTTTTCTACTACCGTGCCCTTTGCAACAATAGGTCAATAGAGTCGAAATAAAAGGAAGAAGACCACACTAAACTACATCGTCAATCAGTTGAAAAAGAAAAACGAATATGACAATCCAATAGGTTGAAATATGTGAACACTGCTGTTCAAGATTGGAATATCCTGAAACGAGCGCATGAACAGGATGCGGAAAATTAACAATAGGAATCCGTGAAGCGAACGCCCTGAACTAGGAGAATAGAAATGGAAAATCTGACGGCAATGGCACATCCACGCCTAGAAATCAATTTTTTTTGTTACAATATCAGTTATTTCTCAATATCTCAGAGTCATATCGACAATGCCGCAATTCGATGAAATACTGTAACCAGTTCTCTCCTTTGCTCGCTCAATTTTCATATCGCGAGCAAGTGCGGTTGCCACGTAGGGAGAGAAGAAAAGTGACATGCAGAACTGGGATGATTTGTGACGGTTTTGCACTTTAGATCAGGTATGAACATGAATAATTTATGAATTTATTTACGCGGCCTGCAGGTAAATGGAAGAGAGTTCGGATTTTTACCGATTAATTTTCTTTCATCCGAGTTTGTATACTGCGTTGATAACGTTCACTCAGTTCTTCATTCGCAGCGCAAGCAAACTCAACAACATAATACTATTAGGTTTTAATTTATACTGAAAGACATAATTTAGAGTGACGACGGTGCGTTCATTTTAGTTAAAGAAAAAATCATTGTTTGTAGGAAAATTCATCCAAAGCACAGTATTTTATGTCTGCTTAAATATGTTTATGAAATAAATAAAAACCAGCTGTCATTGGGTACTTAGTTTATCGAAACTTCAAAACGTACGGAAAAATATAAAGTCAATAAGCAAGATAACTGCTTTTTTTTGTATTTTTTATATTTCTTGTATTTTGCAAAATTTACAAGGTGGGACATACCGGAGTAATATGATCCGCCCGTTTTTTCATTCCAACAAACAATCAATTTTTTCTTATTTTTTTCCTTTTCTATTTCCTGACGTTGGTTTGATTCCAGTGTTTTAGTTTTATTATTAGTAGGTTTAGCCCTGCGACTCTTCACACAATAGCAAACATACCAACTATTTGTGATCTTGCAGAAAAAAGTAACCGAAA
Source organism: Ecitoglossa quadriceps (assembly GCA_027574925.1). Classification (NCBI taxonomy): domain Eukaryota; kingdom Metazoa; phylum Arthropoda; class Insecta; order Coleoptera; family Staphylinidae; genus Ecitoglossa; species Ecitoglossa quadriceps. Next base: position 15,316 of record JAODGC010013345.1, on the reverse strand, counting down.
ATTCTTTATTTATTGAAAATTCTCTATTCGCACATCTCCATTAACTGAGCACATACATGACATACCCATTTGTAATATCTTATTTCAAAACCAAAAGAAAACTTTTCTGTAAAACTTTGTAATCTTCACGTCAAACTCATTACTCATTACTCTTCACGCTTTACACTAAGTACTTTGCACAATATTCAGCGGCTCTAACTACTTCACTCTGATCACCTGGTTATCCGCTGCAAACTCACCCTCTAGAGAAAACTCGCGCAATTCTTGCTATACTACATTCACCCACACATTAATTTTAAAGATAAATTTGTGAACATATGCTAATTGTTACCATACCCTTTTGCCTTAAGTTGGCAACAATTTGTATGTGTACCTTTATTAATATATTTATTACTCAGTAAAAAAAAAAACTACTACTGACTGCTTTTTTTTGGTATTTTTTATATTTCATGTATTTTGCACAATTTACAAGGTGGGACATACCGGAGTAATATGATCCGCTCGTTTTTTTATTCCAACAAACCATCAACCAACATAACTTTTTTCCTCAACATTCTATCTCCTGACGTTGGTTTGATTCCAGTGTTTTAGTTTTATTATTAGCAGATTTAGCCCTGCTCACTTTAGGCTTGCAATTCGCTGTGAACATGTACTACACGCAGTATTACCGCACGAGTACACGATTTGATGGCATCATCAAGAACATACGTGTTCACTTTTTTCCTTCGACGGCTGCGTGATATACCCAAGAACGACAATGCTCTCCCACGTTATTCCTTTATGGTGTCATCGGAAATTTTATCGACTTTTTACCGATTTTAGTACAAGGTACTCACGTTTTTGTAATGCTTATGACAATTACAATGCCTTTCATACAATCAGCAGTTTAAGGATAAAAGAATGTTGCAATTTACTTAAATTATTTTTATTTATATATTTGTTTAATAAAATAAAATAAATAAATAATTGTAGTTTAGATGATTTAATAGATAGGAATATATAATTACTTAATTGTGAAATGTTTTCAATGGATATTATTTGAAATGGACTCAATTTCTTTAATCGTAAATATTGAATTATAATAAATATTGATAATGTCTAATTATAATATTAAACAAAGATATAAAACTTTGAATTGCATCATGGTGTAATATGATTGTTATATTAGTACTTTACATTAGTTTTAGAAAAATTTTTTTTGAATACTTAAGAGATGACTTTTGCAATTGAAATTAAGCAACCTTCTCAATCTCTTGCAACCACCCCTTTGATAAAATCTCTAAATTATTATAATTTCAATAGTATTTTTAAACTAAATTGCCTCTTAAAAAGATATGATTTAAAAATTATGCCAATTAAATACAAAATTATCTTTGTTTTGTTCCCGAAAGAAGTTCAAAGAAGTTATTTTTCTTATTTCTGCAATATTGAGATTTAAATGTGTACTGAATGAAATAAATTTCATAATAATGGTATATGGTTTACTCTCAAATTTTTCCAGTTTTTTTTATAATAAATGTATACTAATGCACTTTATATCCAACTATAAATATAAAATTCAAATTGGGGGTGTAATAATATGCCAGCAAGAATAAACCGTTTTTACAAAATGTTTAACAACTATCATACTTTTACTTATTGTTTTTTAAGTAAAACAACTAAAATATAAATATAAAATATGAAGTAAATAAAAAATTAGTAATAATTAAAAATTAATTATAGAGCAATAAATTTTAGAGACTTTCTCTCCACTAAAATTGGAAATATATTAATTCTGGTTGATTCATGAGAGCTGATATTCTCATAATTTGGTTTTGTTTAATGATATACCAAAACAAATTATTAATTGGTAATATAAAATTGTTAAGTTTAAAAGTAAAATAATATTTTATTGCAAATTTTCTCATCACTGATGCTCATTGCAAACAAATTTATGTTGTAATAAAATTAACGTATATTATATTTGTTCATAAATTCATGAAAACTGAATTAAATACTTCCATGAATGCATAACATTGGCAGAACTAGATAATATTTTTTTTTACCGCAGAATGACTTTTCTCTTCTTGAATATTAAGACCATACTAATAATATAATCTGACAATGAATATTTGGAGATTAAAGAGAGTTTCGATAACACAAACATAACCTGGAAAATCCAAAAAGTCTTAATGAATATTTCCTAATATTCCTAGACAATTTTCTAACCTCTACCATCAATAACATTTTCATTTTTGAACAACAGGCACAATTTTTTCAACACCAACCAAAAATACTAAAAACAACGGACAACAAATTGACAGAAAAAAAAATATACCAAAAACATTTCAACTATAAATTAGAAAATAAGTGGTAATATTGTAATAACATATTAACATAAATTAAAAATTTTTTTTTTTAATATTGACGGTCTGTCTTTTTCATATCAATAATATACAATTTTACGTGACCTGACAAAAACCAGTCAGATATAAATATTAATAAAAAATAAATAAATATAGGGTTGGCCCTAATAAGAGTCAACCATATTGGCTCCTATGGGTTGTCTAAGGCTTGAGAGGAAATATTAAGGGAAGCGCGTTGGAGGAGTGATAGTGGCCAGGCGATTTGTCGGCAAAGCACAAATTTATTAGGTGAATTTTTGAATAATATATCCAATTTTTAACCTAAGGATAAAATCTTAATACAAATTTTTACATTTTTGCTGTGCATTGGAAGCTTTCCATTCAATTTGGTAAAGTTCATTGAGATTGTCGACTGTGTTTACTCGCGTGACGCATCGTCCTTAGATGTGTCTGGAATTGTTTGTTGGTTACGTTGTCGTTGCTTCGTCGGTTTCGGTTTCACTTTGACTCGAATGGAGAATAATATGAAACGTACAAGTATTTTCGTGGCTGACTAATTTTGTGCAGGATTGCTTCGTTACAAGAATTTGGATTTTCTTCAGCCGATAATCCAGTGCATAAAGGACAAATTTCCTACTGCGCGTACTTTTGCTATCCGAGATACATGTATGGTTTTGTTCCACTTGACGAAGTTGTACGAAGTTACAAAACTAGTAGATTTTGCTTAATTTTCTAGATGATTTGCTACATGTCAACTACAGAGAAATAGGGATTCTGACAATGTTGTGACAAATGTCGTCGCGGGTCGCGTCCAATATTGGTAGAATACTGAAATCTTCCTTGCGACTTTACGATGTACGATGATTTACATTGAAATTGCATATTTATTGATTACATTCTCAGAGTTGACTTCCACGATAACATCCGGATTTGTTCGTGTTCCGAAATATGATCGTAAATAGTAAATTCAACCTGCTTACAAATTCCCTCGTTCTTTTTGCTACCGAGTCGGAATATACAATTTTCACAGGGTGTTTGCCAAAAGCAAGTACAGATGTCCAACGTTCTATTGGAAATCTACTCAATGTAATATAGTATTCCTCAATAGGTAGGACTTGTCTAATCGAGCCTTGTAATGTAACAAGAAAGAAAATAATGAAGAAAATGAGAAAGGCGCTTGATTGAAAAGTCGATTTATTTCCTCCAACAACAAAAACGCGCGCTTGCTTGAGAAGCCCAACCGTGGCTAGGAAATGAGGACTTAGAAGGTGAATTGTACCCGCTCCGACTTGAGTAGGGTTGAGATGGGTATAAGAACTACGGCGTCCCCAAGTTTGCCAACGCAGGTTAGAATATTAAAGGAAAGCCACCCGTGTGTAACCGACATTGATTTGATTGATAAATAGACGTGCACCGCGTGCGCATGTTTGACACTTGTGGGGCGAGTGGAATTAAAGCTCGAAGGAGGCAGAAGGGCCAAACCTGCAGGCATTGCAATAACACGAGGATTAATGCCGAGATGATTGTCGACTGAAGCGATGCAAGAAATCACACTGCGCGACGCCAGTGCGTTGCTGTAAGTGAATTTAAAGTCGCAGTCCAACCACAGAAAACCAATTTTCACGCTTTTAACAAGTGAAGGAGTCGAATTTATCACAGAGCGTGTCGCTTGAACAATCTGGGCAATCTGGGTAAACGCAAGAATACTTTAATTTGGATTTATATTTCGTCGGTACAAATGCTCAATTTTTTTTGTGTCCATACCAAATGCTGCTGGAATCTTCAGTTAATACCAAGTAGCAATGGCTTGAGTGGATAAGAAAGAAACGAAAATCGAAAAACACAAAAACCAATATCGGTTGGATTTGATCATAACTTAAGGGATCAGTACAACGAAACAAAACAGAGGAAACAATCAAATCGGTTGAGGTAGCAGGTTTTTGGAGGAATGGCAGGAAAAAGGTCAATGAGAAACCATATTAAATCCACCTGTTGGGTTCGTTCCTTTTACGCCTGATCTTTCAGTAACGCATATGATTTATTTAAGGCAAATTTCATTGTAAAGCTATATTTCAAAATATATTTTATAGCTTTGATTATTTCATCTAAGCTTTTGATCATCCATTTCGGATTCCACATCTGCTCTATTTCGATTATAAATTCTTCTTAAAAGTAAAATTTTTTTCAATACAATTTTTTGCTACGTTATTTTTTTAATACCTGATTTTATTTTTTATATTTTATATTTATTTAATTTTTTGATTAGATAGTAAATATTATTAGCTTTTATTTGTTTTCTGCAGTAAGTAACAGGTCGTATAATTGTTTGAGATGTTAGAGCTTCAGATAACTTTGTGGATTAATTCCATTACGAAAAATACTTATTTATATAAATTACATATAAATATATATATATATATTACTGAAAATATTTTAAGTTAACAAAACGTGGTGTACTCAAATATTCAATAAGATCTGCGAATAATGTACAGTGTAGGTTGTGAATTCGGAATGTTTCATCACACTGCAAAGCAATTATTGACTTCCTCTGAGTTACATTATCTTGGACTCTTTGTTAGTGCAAAACCTCCACATATTTCCTTGAGCCTATTGGTGGAAACAGTTCAGTTCAGAAATTCTCCACATTGCGAGTATATGTATGCAAAGTGAACGCGATATGGTGTAAATTGGGCATTCTACTCGGATTCTCCTCCAGCAAAACATTCCTGCAATATATGCACACACCAAATTATGCATCATAAGTAAATTTATGCTAAATAGATTAATAACGACTCATAGCATTGTTATAAATGCGTTTTCAATGAAATGAATAACCCCGTTTGATAAAAATAGCGCGTAAAGTTTCACACAGCTTATAATTATTAATTCGAGCTTACAATTTAACTGATTTTCTTCTCGGAAAAGTCAAACGTGCAAGTCGATTTTTTTTTCTCAAAAGCGTTGCTGCTTTTTAAATTTACGTCCCTTCAAAGTGACTAAAAATCATATGTTTTACATCATGTTGAATACGTTATATTGCACCCTACAAATAAAATTACTTTTTGCATTTAATTATACTACATGAATAAGCTCTGTTATTAGCAGTAGTGTCCCTACTATTCCTTCAATATTGGTAATAGTTTTGATAAATTTGACGTAAAAATAAACGAGTTATCAGAACACAACTTCCAGATTTGAATTCCTCATCACATGAAAATTAGTAATGCCAATTTTGGGGGTTGCAAAAAATTATTAGCTCCACAACGTTATTATTATTGTTGTATCACTGAATTGTTTAAAGCATTTCAAATTTACGTAAATTGTAAACTTTACTATAACATATTTCTGTTATGTTACAAATGTAAAGAATGATTTGAAACCTGCAAGAGATGGGGTGTTAAGCAGTTTTATTGACAATCCAAGTAAGAGTCGAAACGAGTTAGAATATGTTCATATATTTGGATATGTTGGCAGTGCGCATGTAAGTGAAGTGGAGAGGTAAATACCATTAGTGCATCGGCTGCAACGGCTTGAACTTTCCTTTTGCTCCAAAGTCCGTACGATGGGAAACTAGTGTTTGGATGCTCGGGAGTGAAGTGGTCCTGTGTTGGGTGAATGCGCCGGGCATAGTAGGAATACTGGCTTGATGCTGATGGCTGTGGTAATGGCGGCAATCATTTGGCGAATGACCTTACGTTGCGCATATAAAATTGAAACGCTGTATTGGCATTGCAGATGCCATTATAGATGTGTACGAAAAACACAGTGGTGGAAATATGAGAGGCATTGTACAATTCTGTTAAAACGGTTGAGGTAATTTTGCATTCCAAGTTTTGTGGGGCGAAGAAGCACCAAGAATGGAATACTACACTTGGGGAAAATGTAAGGTTTAATCGGCGTTGGGGTTCTAATCAACCGACAAAAGTCACAAATTGCTACTTGGTTTTGAATTATACGGTTTAATTAATTTTGTGCGAACTTGCTCTTGTTTTAAGTTAGTGCTTATTTGTTTTAATTGGAACAAACAGGGATCTATCTACAATCAAATTCATATATGGTAAAAATAAATTATTTTGGATGTATATTTATCTATTACATTAAATACTAATTTATCGAGAAATTTATTAAAACTGGAATATTAGAATTTCTGTACTTTTTAAAGAAATGCGTTAGTCACATGACAGATTCTAGTAAATAATTGTGAAAAATATAGAGCGAAGGAAATATTTATAAATCTCTAGAGAGTTATTCCATTATACAAAAAAATTTCCAACAATTTATTGAAGAAAATTATTGTTATAATTATAATACTATTTTTTTCTTAGTGAAATGACAAGTATCTTCTACATAATGCACCTTGTTTTATTTTATCTAGATAATAGTTTATCTGCTATTTATGTTATTGAGATAAATTTGCCTGAACACTTACCGAATATTTCATGTTGTACAAAACTGTTTGGCCGGTAGTCTTCTGCAGTTACTCATCATAAGTTGACTTTAAGGTTATTACCTGTATGCATTTGATTTAGTTTAGTACGCAGCATCTGCGCTGGTGTCGCAGCTGTCGCAAGTAATAATGTGGGAGAAACTCGCGAGATCGCGCGATGATACACAACCTTCGCGGCCCCGACACAAGCGCCACAAAAACACAAGGTCTAATCGCTACGAATCCTGGAAACTGTATGACAGTCGACACTCAGCCACTGCATAAACAACACATATTGCAAGTTATGCTCTTCAAACAGAATTACGTATCATATACCATTAGAACCTTTGATCTCTACTACAAAAACTAACTCAACAGCACCGTAAGTAGTATTGAGCAAGCAACTTCACATCTTCCACAACTAAAATCAACAAAACGCTTCATGTGTTTGATGCAAAAACGTTCAAAATAAATTTTTTTCATTTTTACCCTGTGGCCAAAATGAGATTTTTTTTAAGATATCAATTCTATGGTTTATGATACTATTAAAAAAACGTTGAAAAAAGTTAAAAATTATTTAGAACGATCTACCCTTAAAAGTTGACCATGGATTTAATTTCAGAATAACATTTTTCCAGTTGTTACACTTGAAAATAGGAATCTACATCGTTGATTCTAAACTCTTGTCACTTTTCTTTTCCGATGTAAACACTTCATTGTTAATTTTGACTAACGTAAGCTAAATACAGGGGCTAAATAAACAACAAGAAGCCAAGTTTGACACCATTGCTGTCAAGTAGCAACTCTTACAGCAATTGCATAATCCAATTTAAATGCGTGGCACCCTTTTCGGCGTTGTGCACAAGTAGCAAGTACTTCCCTTCTGTGGAGCGCATCAATTTCGCGGTAGTCACGCTTCGTGGAGCGAATCTGATGCATACACATCTAAACATTCAGCCAGGACTATCCACCGCTTTTGCAAACGTCCTCCATTCGAATTTACGGTCTTACGCCAAAGGGCACAAGCACCCGTTTTACCTGCGCCCTTCCAGATTTCAAGAAAAGCGAACAACAAAAATTGCCAAAGCTAAATATGTAAGTATCAGCCATAAAAACGTTTGTGGCATTTAACCCTTTACCTTGTTTGCTTAACTTTATGCTTAAATGAGCACACATTTCAAGCAACTGTTTATTTGATTTCTTTTTTTGATCTGCTTGTATTTAATTTTATATATACCACAACTTGACAGAGCTGACAAGATGGTTTGGTGCATATGATCCACATTTTTACTTTCTATAGATATGCAGTGCTTATTCTTCCTTGGTAGAAAATCAGATTTCCATCATTTCAACGCCGCATGCCTTGATAATCCGTTTATGTATTTACTTACGTACGATGTAACCAAGGGTAACGCTCACGCGATTTTATTCTAACATATTTGTTCCACTGCCTCCAAGTATGCAGTTGCTCTCGGCAAAACGCCAAGCTTATGTTCATCCCGGTTCATTCTTTGCTTGGGAAAATACTGAAGAGGTTTTTTTTCCTGGCTACAAGAAGATGCGAAATGAGCAGAAGCTTACGAGTTCATTACCACTTCATAGTGCTAACATCCAAATATGATGGGAATTGAGTATGACCTCAAGCTATTCAATGATTGTTTTTGATATTTAATATATTTCTGGTTCAATTTTTCTATTTCTACTAATTCAACAAATTAACAACAAAATAAAATAATATTTTACCAAAAAAAAAAAATCCATATATTAAAGGTTGCACATTGTAATTTTAATTGGCTTTTAATTGGGTTTGAAATATTACTGTTTCTAATTAGGTAGCTTTTGCCTTTTTAGGTAAATATTGACCAGTAATCTTTTCTTATAAATCTTACCAGAAATTCTATGATCCTAACCCTAAAAATTTGAAAAATATTTGTCCAAGGTCTATGGAAATTTAACAAATCAAAGTTTTCTCTATAAAAATTAAATTAAAAATTAATTTTTATCATGTATAATTGTTACGTTTGATATGTAATTCATAATAATACGCAGCTATTCTATTCTACTGTTGTTTAGCCAGCTAGAACCGTCTTCAGAGTTTGTAAATAGAAAAGATGCAGTCTGCGCAACAGAAGAAATAGACCATTGCCATTTTTATAGAAAATGATCTCCTAAATCCGAAGTGGGTTTTGCTCCAAGACAGTCAATTTATGAGGTAGGTCACCCTTTACATTATATGTGCTTCTTTAGTTTTTGTCGATAACTTTCAACAAAGCGGTTGGATATACTCGTAGATAGAATATAATATCATATTTTAAAGAATTTATTTGTTAAAGAAGAATTTCATTTTAGGTGATGAGGTGAAAATAGTGAGGTTAATTAATAAGATTTACTATAAGATCTATCTAATTGTGCATTATGCATTGTGCAAAGTGCATTATAAAGAACGAAAGTTTGCTTTCTTACTGCAGAATTTCAAAGAGCACGTCTAGATCTAGGGGGATGAATTTGTCAAAAGTAATTTTCATATAATTCCCAATAAAATCCCATATCAAAATAAGTAAAATTAGGTTATATTAAAAATGGTGCTTGAAAATGCCTTTTGAAATAATTCATCAAACTATACTCTATATACTAAATATACTATACTATAGTAGTATTAATACTACTGCATTGAAACATTCTCTAGTAATATCAAAACTTTATGATTTAATCCTGTAAGGACAGCTTGTTACTCACTCAATTATTCCTATCTACTAGATGCTATCCTCCTCGATAAGAAAATCTTCTACTACTCAGACACATTCATATAACATCCTTGCGAGCATATCCGCGGTTTGACAAACACGATTTTAATAGCGTCTGTTCGCACGCTCATCCCCTAATCGCGTAGGGTATTAAAGTCAAATGCCGGATTTTAAATCGACAGGATTGAGCGCATCGAGAAGAAAGCACGAGGCGGCATATTTAATGTCGAAGCCAGCGTAAATTCGGGAACTAATAGACTCGTAGACGAAAGCGATAGAGACGGATAGGCGGTGGTCGTATCGAGGAAGAATAAAATGTGCTCGAGAGGCGGAACGGAGAAGCACTCTACTGCTGAGACGGCTGGGATGTATAAAGTCAGCCGTGTTGAATTTTCTGAGTCGCTCATGAATCTTGTAAATCTGGCAAATCTCCGTATCAGTCGTGAGATTTCTTTTACTGTCTTTTATGAGCATTGCCGGAGTGGAATTGTTGGAACTGCAAAGAAACTTTTAGCCTCACGTTTTTGGTGTTAATGTCATAATTGCAGTTTCTGGCAAGTGTGTTAGTGGGAATTAATTCAACGCCCGGGGAATGTTTTAATTCCTATGGCAATCAAAAACTTTTGACGTTGAGACAATTCGATACAATATATACTGTGTAAACGTTTCAGAAAACATGCGCTCATTAATGAAATAATTAAAACTTGATAGTTTGTTGAAAACATGAGTGAACAAGGTTAGCATGTGTCCTTTGAATAGTTTATCAAATTGATTTGTTTGTAATGAGTGATTTTGGTTCTTGAGGTTATTTGTCAGCAACTGATGAAATTAGCGATAATTGTGAGTAATTTTGATGTGCCAATAAACCAATTTTGTAATAGATCTTGAAGAAAGAGACAAATTCAGATTTTTTTATAATTTAAATGTAATAATACTTTAAAGTCTTAGTTAGAAGATGTAGAGTTTTAGAAAAATGTTGCACTAAATTTTTAAGCCCACGTATACTGTCAAATTCGATTTAGATGCGGTAAGACAATAGGACTTATCACAATTTTAATTACGATTCAATTGTTTGTTGTATACACAGAAGTTTCCTTTCCCAATTCTAATCATCTAATTCATCCCCGTTCAGTCTTGCCACTCCAATTATTATTAGATTTGGTGGTTGCAAACTTCTCAGTTACCAACAAGCTATTTAAACAAACAAACAGCATATTAAATTGTTGGTTAAAATTGTGCGAATCCTTGCCACCACCTTCACCGCCGCCGCAAAGAAGGTTAAATTCTTGGAATGTGTCAAATTACTAGTTTGCAAGCCCAATGTTGGAATTTTATTGTGCGATCAATTAGTTTTACATCGCATCACGCGCGGAAGGTCAGGATGCGGTGTGATGATGGCTGGGTTGCGGTTTATGGTGGACATAACCTGCTTATTTCCTTCCCATAAATGTGAAATTAGTAGGGAGAAGCACAAATGTGGGCCACTTTATGATTTGATCGGTGGACGTGGCCTAATGAATGATATATCTGGGATAGTTGCTACCTACACGACCATACCTGCATTACATAACCCAACTGCCGAAAGCAGACACACTAGTACATGAGTATCCGAGAAATTGAAATTCGAGCCAATTTATGCACTTGGATTGGAATTGCGGTTTCTAATTGGTGGTTTAAAGGCGACGTTAGTGGCGGGTGTCGCGTACGCCTAGTCTTGCGCTTAATCTTATGCGGCTAGAGATGCGCTACTTTCCTTATCGCACAATATCCGCATCGCGGATTCTTGCCGTTCTAAGACTATGAGTATGCTACTGGATTTAAATAATTTATATTCTAAGCGGGCAAACTGAAGACGTCATTGCTTCCTGTAGCCCACGCGCCCGGCTGGTGTGGTTCTCTTGTTTTGCGTGTTGTACTCAACATTCTGACCTCGCTCATAGTTTAAATTCCAATTGCGTTGGGATGATGTTATTGCTGGCTGTGATTGTCCCAGCGATGAGGATTTTGCGTATCCTGCTGCGTCAATAACATTATGGAATCATCCATTCTGTTGAGGCATTGTTATTAAAGGCCAGGTGTTGGGTTACCAGAATGTTCGAGATGACGTTGTAAATTTTGATAGAGAATTCTAACAGATTATATGGGTTTGATACATTATGGTCCAATTTGCTCCAGTTTACAAATGAAAAAAGTGTGTACTCGGTGGGAAATGTATTTTCTAACAATTAAATTAATACGCGAGATCTTTCTTAAACGTCAATGCAAATGTGATGCGTTTCTCCCCTGATGCAACAACGTGCTAGGTAGAAACATATATATGATGGAACAATTACGATGCAAATTGTGTTAATTACGTATTTAATTTGGTCCCAGGTGCTAAACGCGAGGGTAACGACTCGACCGGCAACCAAGCAAGACAATGACTCGTACGTAGTGTCTTACCCCGGCTGTGTGTCTCTATGCCACCCTGTCTGTTCCTGAATCTCCATGGAGTTCCCGCTTAATTCTTCCTCACTATGCTCCCCTGCAAGCTGAACAAATTAGAAGACGTCACACTTGCTGCATTTCCATCCCAGTGGCATTGCTGTGGATCTACACAATCCTCTAGTTAGTTTTGCTTTTGCTAATGTAATATGTAGTGCTATGTAGTATGCTGTAAAGAAAATTAGGAAAACCCACAAGATGTTAAAAGTAATGCATAATAATATGAGAAGTTCTGTGTTGACACTTTATTTCTAAAGTACATGTAATAATAATATACATGTAATGTATTATATTATTCTATACTTTATTCTATAGTGTTATAATATACTTACAATAAAATTTCTGTCTGGACATGGCAATGATTATAGAATTCTTGAAAACTTCTGTTTAACTATTACTTGCTTCCCAAAAAAAGTTGACGTAAATGTGCGGTTTCATTGTTTTAAATGCATATTTTAGTAATTCTAAAATGTATATTATATAACTGAGCAGTGATTATGTAATAATTTTGTTTGCTATATGAAATACAGATAAAAAATAAATCGAGTAAAATACCACGTCTAGACCCTATACAATCTGCTAGAGATTAGAACTGGAATTTTAATCGGCGCAGTATATTACAGTAAATTAATTATTTTAATACAAAAAAATTACAATTTATTTGTAAGGTTATGAACAACCAACTGTGAAATTATAAATGGATAGTAAAACAGGAAAGATTTACTTACTTGGGTTTTTGTCCCAAATTTAATCAATAGACTTTTATATCATCATCCTCGATGCTCTAATAGTAGCAAAACATATTCCTAATTTTTTTTAAAGTTTGGATGCCATAAGTGACTTTGCAAATCACAAATACACGACAAAAAAAATTAGAGAAGTTTATCCTTGGAAATCAATGCCTTACAGAGGAAAGGTTTTCATTCGGTAAATTTTAGAAGGTTTACAATCGGCAAACATAATATAATGTTGGAATTTAGGCATAGACAGATTCTTAGATATATTTAAAACATGTTTTTAATAAAAATTATCTAAGAAGCAACATTTCTAACTGCAATCAAACAATAACTTTTTTTACATGATTATTCCAATTTATATTGAGGATATTGAATTATTACTTTGTATGAAATTCAGGAATTACTTAAGTTCAATGGTGAGATGAAATATTCGTATTTGAAAGGAAAATCTAATTTTGTAGTCAATGAATTCAACAGATGGCATTTTTCAATACACTTCATAACGCAAATCGAATATAACTCGAGATGACCAGAAAACAAGATGGGGTGTTAAGTCGAAGGAAATGTAGCCGAATGGGAATAGAAAATAAATATAGCATAAATGAAATATGTTGTGACCGTTTGAATCTAACACATCAAACTTTTATAAATGTAATAACTAGTGAATTATTCGTTTGAGCGAGAAAAGTCAATTGCTTCCCATTCCATACAATTTCATCAGTTCATTAAATGTGGGGAAAGCAAAAATTTTCCAAACTGAAGCTTTATGAAAAAGAACCTATTTTCTATGAAATTAATTTATTTCACTTTAAATGACTCTGATTAGATTATTAGGTATTAGAAATACCAAATTAAAACTTGATATAATTGGAAGTTTTGCTCTGCTTCGGATAATATTCGACTGCTGCTAGCCAAGTGGGACACTATGTTTTTAATTTCCTTTGTATCCAGTCCTTCCAGGCGAATAATTCACACAACCCTTTCAGTCAGCAAAAAAGAACTCTTTTGGTTATTTGCCCAACACTTTCTGCAAAAAGTAACGCTACAGTCAACCGCAAGAATTACTTCCGACCATGTAAAAAAATCAACGTGAGGGCAACAATAAACATTATGTTTACATGTGTTTAGACGCATACATAATGCGTAAACATTCCGTGAGGCGTTCCCAACATAGTGAGAACATTAGTTAATTTCCCGAGTCGGGTAATTGCTGCGGAATTTTTGCGCAGGAAAAATGCAGAGGTGGAAAGTCCATGCGCTTGATTTAAAGTGGGGATGTGTCCAGGAACCTAATTGAAATATTCAAAGAGCAGCAGTGTAGTAATAAAGCGTAATTACGAGGACCTTTTGCAAGTTGTGTTTTCATCACACCGGTAATAATTTCAACATAGCTGTGCAAGTTTTCCTGTGCGTGGAGTCGTTAGTTGACAAGGTAGGAAGTTTTATAAACGACAGACATTGGTGAAAGGGAGGAAGCCGTAACATATCACGCAAGAAACAGGTAAGAACAGTCAGTCGTATTTCGATTTGTCTAATGATCTCATTAGGTAACAAAACCATAGAATATTATTCAGAAACATTAGAGTGTTCTTGGATAAATTAAAAAATGTTCCCCCTTTAGATATATGTATAGAATCTTACAAAATGCCCTTAAATATAGTATTCAACCGAACAAACCATATTATACAACATAATAGCTTATGTTCTATGATATTCTAGATTCAGTTTCAAGTGAAATAATAATTTCATTAATTAATCAAACTACATTAATTTATTAAGCCCTTTAGTTGATGAGTTGATGAACATCACGATTAATTTATTAATTAGTACATTTATGCTATGTGCGATGTGGTTTTCTCTGTACGCAAATATCAGTCTACTGCGCCACCTACGGTTAGTTCTACACTAAGTTTTGTTACTACTAACATTGAGGGTGCTTACTAACGCAAAAACACTTATTGTCATAGACACATGCAATAATGCTAAAAAACACATGATTGATTTTCAAAGCGTGAGAGGGCTGCGAATTCTGGAGGCAGCATCCTCGTAACTCATGGGTGGTCTTAATGGTTTTAATCAATTTTGGAATTTTAGGATTTAATTATGCGGCTTTGTGCTGCACGCACGTAGGTTGAATTTATGATTAGGGATGGGTTCCAATTAAAAATAAAATGGATTCCTTAATACAATCACAACTTTTTAAAAATTTTACATATTGCCTTAATATCCTTGCAACAATACTATTGAATTTTTAGAGTTGCTAAATTACTTATAAACCAAATTAATTTTTCACCGAACTAGATTGGTTAAAAATTCTTTGCGAAAAAGACTTCTATGTTTAAATAATTATATTGTTCAGGATAAAACAAAGCAACACAATTTTTAGATATTTTATCTAAAAATCCATTGTCCTTCCTAAAAGGAAAGTTATTTTTGGAAAAAATCACCCTTTAAATTTATGGCTTTAAATTAAAGACAAAACTTTAAAAAAATTGCTTTTGTTGATAAACTTCAACTTAGTAGTGGCAAATAATTTTTGCATTTTGGAAAAATAATATTACGTCTTAGTTAAATAAAATA
>JAODGC010013234.1:107885-141517 GCA_027574925.1 Ecitoglossa quadriceps | reverse complement strand
AATGCGACCACATTTACTTTGTTAGAAGTGTGTTAAATTTAGGACCAAAGTTAGGTATTATTTTCATTTTTGCAAAAGGCGCGCAATGTAAACTGCCATATCTCCAAAAATAAAAGGGATAAATAAAATTATTAAGTCACGTTTTATAGCCAAAGAGTTCCACTATGCTTTCCTTATAATGCATCCACTTTTAATTACTTAGAAATGTTTTGAATTTTGGACGAAATGTTTTATGATAAATATTGTATTATCCAATAGGAGCGAACACAAAACCAATAGAGGACCACTTTAAAGCAGATATTTATTGCTTGATATCTACAATAATTATTACTTTTAAATTTTTTAAAAATTACTATGGACTGTTCTTTCTAATCCCTTGAATATTATACTAAATTAATTCTCTTTTGTCAACTGATTCTCAAGTTGTGGATGGTGCATTCTGGACTAAAATGTAGTGCCATAGCCGGGTATTCATTGTGTAGTAACCAGTCGCAAATTGCTGTTGGTTTTGTTATTGGTTTACGACTAGGTGGGATTAATAACAACATGGGATGGGTTTATATGCAGGATGATATAAATCTAGCCAACATGACGAATTAAATCAGAATACTAATCCAATCACTTAATTAAACTGGGTGTGAATATGTGCTGTCCCTATATAACTATGTCGCATTTGAATGATTCAAAAAGGCTCTATAGCAAAATAGAAAGGCTATAAGGTTAACTGAAATATCAAGGTCAAGCTATATCTCAAGGAAATTGCTGAACAAATCATACCTAGTTTCAGTATACTGTAAATATCCACCTCACCTCAACATGGTTCATCGCACTTATCCAGCTATAGAACATTCTATAGCAACCGTGGTTGAACCGCGCTTGGCATCTCTTCATTTGTGAAGTAACTTGGAACACAATTTTTGTCTCTCTATTTGACCGAAGTTATCGACCGTTGATGCCCAAGAGAGCGCGGTAGCCGCGACCAATAAAACAACAGGTAATATTTGGATTGTACGCAAATGACGTATCGAAAACCTGCTTTATCTCCGGTAACAGAAATTACGCTATAAGACAGCTATATATAATACAGAGATTATTATGTAGTACAATTAAGACTTTACTAACGGAGTCACACAGGAATGAACCAACGTGGAATTCTTAAGGTTAGTGGTAATAGTCATTTTTTATTCTTTATTTGATAGTTTTAAAGTCGCGCGTGCTTAAAAAGAATGCTTTACTTCGCCGTCGGACCGCGTTAATCTCGCAGTTCCACAATATTTGCATTCATCGTGTATTCATATTTGTCACAGCAGTAGCTTTTTTATACTAGGAAAATAGATCCAGATCCAGTAGTTCGTTGGAGAGCACAAGTGATGCGCATAGTAAGAGAACGCAATTGAATCGGTCGAAGTTGCACGTTTGGCGAAGCGTACTAGTTATGCGCCCAACGTGCAAATCACAGAGGTGAATCATCCGCATTAAAAAAAGGGCCATAGTGGGTACAATGTGCCTTAGGGTGCAGTTTGCTGTATTGGAAATTATATTGATTGCGTGTTTGCCCTACTATATCACGATAATTTACTTGCTATATTATACATAAACAATTGGTCTATAAATAAAGTTAGATTTAATTTATCATATGGTTTCTTATTTAGAATACCCCATTTTACTATTTTTAGGATTACATCAGTTCTCTTTAGAACTACAAATTGTCTTAAATGTTATTGTTATTACATTATTATTTCGTAGTATTCTTTAATGTTATTTTCTAAATGCTATTGATACAAATAGCAGAAATTTTTATACTCTCGTAAGAGCTTGCGTTGGTGTAGTGGTTATGCTCACGCTTGTTAATCTTGTGTTCCTGGGTTCGATCCCCAACTTCGGAGCACTTTTAAAGAAAATTGAATTAATTCAAAATTACATTGGCCTTACGAGAGTTCCGTAAGTACAATAGAAATTCAAATATATGAACTAGGTGGGTTGCCTACAGTTAAAAAAGACTTAGAAAAATTCTCGGGTCTAAGTTCTCCAATGGAGATGATGTATATAATAATAATATACATATGGCTATAAATATAAAATTAAAATATAAAACAAGAATAAATAAGATGTACCAGAAAGGTACAAGAAGGAAGAAGCCCCCCCGAAAGAGAACGGGGAGGTTGAGATTTTGAATTTTGTAAGACAGCTGTCTTAGAGATCGCGCGTAGCGCGATCTCTTTAATGACTTCGCCGGCGGAGCCGGCGAAGTCATTATATGATGGGTCTTCGCCGGCAGAGCCGGCGAAGACCCATCTTGTACGGCAACTTGCAATGGCTTTACGTCATTAGAAGTTTCTGTAAAACGCCCTCACCGGAGCTGAGAATCGAACCCACAACCTCTGTGTTGCCACGACTAGCCGCATACCACCAAACCATACCACTGACTACATACAATGAAACATTAAATATACTTATTACTTTAGTTTTAAAAATAAACTAAAATAAGAGGAAATTTTTCCAAGTCTTTTTTAACTGTAGACAACCAATTCGGAATATTTAAAATTTTCTTCTTATTTATCTCTGTGTTTTCTCGTTTATGGCATTAAAGAATAATAACATCTTCTTCTATGCCATTTTACTATTGAAGAACTTAGAATACAAAAATTTTTTAATTGTAGGCAACCCACCTTCTGCATTTATTCGAATTTCTATTGTACTTATGGAACTCTCATAAGGCCAATGTATTTCGAGATTAATTTTCTTGAAAAAAGGCCCTAACACTGAATATAATTTTTAGTTCTAAAAAGAACTGATAATCCTGCAATCGATAATCCTAAAAATAATAAAAAGAAAAATTCTAAATTAGAAATTACAAAATAAATTTACTTAAACTTTATTTATGAATTAATTAATTGTTAGTAGCGAATAGGCACATTACTACACTCACCATGAGAACTATTTCAATTAATGCGAATTGTTCATCTCTGCGACTTACACGTTGCGCTCATAACTAGTATGCCTCATCAAACAACCCTCAACTCTGTTTCAACGGATTCAACTCCATATCACAAATTGCGTGCACTAGTCCCACATGCGACTTTAACTGGAAGCGAGTCAACTCCGCGCTTTGTGGCTACCCGCATCACATGAGACTCCGTCACAGGATTTATTCTCTCTCCTAAAGGCTTTTACTACTGTAAAACATGAATAAGATAACACAAACCGACGGCAAAATACAGCACTTTTTTAAGCACGTGTGACTTTAAAAACAACAAACGCACAAGTAACAATGACCACGATCACCTTAAAAATTCCACGCTGATTTATTTCTGTGTGACTCAGTTACTAAATTCCTAAATGTATTACATAATAATTCCCAATCACGATCGAACACTGAAAACCTTCAAAATAAGGTAAAATATATTGTTTTATAACATAAGACACACTAGAAACTCTAGAAATGCGTGTGCATCCTTCAACAAGCGAGATCTAACTGATGCGCCCAGCGCCGATATCTATCGAGACTCATGCACCAAATGTAAACACAAAACAATCACGATTGATACCTGGCTTACCTGTCGATTCCGCATATGATGCAGTTTGTCCCATTCACGCGTGAACAATTTCATGAGTACATATTTGTAGATTTCTAACACACTGCTGATATTCAATGCATTGTCTGTAACTTATACTATACAACTAATTACAACATATTTCTAAATTGCTACAAGAATCCAATTATACTGGAATATGAGAGAAGAAACTGTTTGGCTCGACCACACGCACCCAATAGCAATGTTTTTCTAGGTTGTAATTTAAGGCAAATTCAGTCACCTGTGCTAAATTATGAACCATAACATTCAAAACTAGATTGTAATAGAATTACAAGATTTATGTCTTTAATCAACGTAAGAAGCTATATAAATATGTCCGTAATTTTAAAACATTTCTAATAGTAAGAAATTATTCATTCAATAATGACTATGTATTTTTAATTTAATAGAAAATAGAACTTGGCTATAAAACGTAGGTTTAATATTTAATGTATCCCTTTTATTCTTGGAGATATAGTAGTTTTATTGGCAAACGCAAAGATTATCATAATACTTGCATTGACCACTGAAAATAAATTACCTCAAGGTAGAAAATTTTGTCTACCATTCATTGTTGCCAACCCGATTCTTTACGATCGATAGTTTTAAAGTTACAAAACGTTTGAGTTGATATTAAGTTGACCGTGATCCGACGGCAAAGCTCACTACTCTGCGTAAACACACGGTGACTTTACAAGCAGCAAAGGTCCAACAAATAATAATAGCTGGCGTTAATTATACCACGCTAATTAATTCCTGGTTGTAGACCATGTTGATTGATAAATTGCATTAGATGATGGTCACTAATACACACGACGGAACTCCGAGAACTTTTTGCTTGCATTAAAGTACACATTAAACATATTTATTTATGTCGCAATTATTTAACTCATTTGTTTGTAATAGAGTTAAACACGATGAGAAGCGTGTACATCTTCTAACGGCTGAGGTCCTACTAACGAGCGCAGTGGAAGCGTATAGTAGTGGTTGCGTCGAATGTAAACAATAACACACGGGGCACCTCGCTTGATTTCTGGATTACCTGTCGATTTGCGCTGCCCAACATTTACCGTCTTCTCTAATGCGAGTCTATTTCAGTACATGATACAGCGTATAGTATGCACTCCGTTCCACTCACCCGCGACCGATTTCTCCAGTACCTGTACCTGTTCGTCGATTTGTAACGCTGCTGAGATCATATGCTTGCCCCGTATTCTTCCCGCTCAAGTCATAGTATATGCTATGCATTTTTGAGATTAGTTTAATACAACCTAACATTAACGTAAACTTACTATTCATTTGCAATAATTCGTTACGCTTTGTGTTAACTTGACTTCAGCGGTGATGATTTTACAACTGATAATGATACAACTCACCTGTTATTATTCATTTTTATTTTCAAATTTATATTAAAGACTTTAGATTAAAGGAGGGTATTATTTAATACAGCCCAGAATGTTATTGTAATTGAAATGAATTATTATTCCTTCGCTAATTAAAATAAAAGAAAGAATTAATGTTTATTTGCAATGCATATATCAAACATGTACAAACAAATATTGGCAACTTATTTTCACGATTTTATCAACTGTTTAAACAATTGAGTGACATAAAATAATACAGCAACTCTTTTTCTACCATCAGTCTCCTAGAAATTACGCCTTGTTTAATTAAGATGTCCACAAATTCCAAATTTGTACATCGTAAGTTATAATTACCTCCAGGCCCTCGAGCTCTGCGGTTTCCGCATTGCATGTTGCCTGGAAAAAACGAAATAGTAGAAAAAGTAATGCCGATCATAATGATGCTCATTTTCATGCGTATGTGATGATGGTTTACAAACAACTAAGCAAAGTTTGCGTGATGATGAAAATTAAGGAAATCCAGAAGTTCAATTTGGTTCAGATAAGTCAAATTTCCTGTACGCGTCTTGCCAAACATTTCCTACATCATTTTAACAATATTTATTTCATATAGTATTCTGAAAAAAAATTGCATATATTAGCAATCGTGCGTGTTGTCTCGATCACATGGCATTCGAATATAAAAAGCAACAAGTAAATCATCTCTCCCATAATCACTTACTCGCAACTTCTTTAGAGTTGAAATATGAAACGCTTGGAAACCGCATAGTAATGTACAAAATTTCACTATCGTCAGATACATTAGTTTAGTAGTTTCATCAATTATAAAGTACATCTTTGTTGCATAACACTATGCTACATGCTAGTTATTCCTGCATCGGGCTCAATATATGAAGACATTATCAACCACATCAATAAAATCGTAAATAAACTCAAACAACACATGCACCCGCCATCAATCTTTGTGATTAGAAGAGTAAAAAATGTTGGTAGATTATTTAGTTTTGCGTTTTTCACAACAAGTCCTCGATGCTCGTTTTGTAACAAATGAGCCGTTTCTATATATATACTTTATATATTCGGAAAATCGGATTTACGCTCGAATTTATGTCACTTATTAAGGCTTTATACAAATTTACGTTAAACGTGTACTTTCTGTAGTGAATGTTAGAAAAACTAACGAAATTGTCTTGAAATAGCAACACATAAAACAAATTCTAGCAACTAACAAACATGTAACATGTGTAAAAATAAAAGTGGTCACTGAACAAAAAGGTGTAATTCGAACAATTGTGTAAGGTGTGTGATGATTGTTCATTATTGTTTATCTAATCTAGTACTACCTAAATTAAGTTTTTGCTGTCATTTTGGATCCTTTGACTAGATTATCGAACTGGCCAGCACCAAGATCCAGAATCTCCGTAATAAGGCTATTTGAATGTTTCCCAAACGTGGATATTTCACATCACCTTAAATGAAGTAAACCAAATGTTTGGATCAACAAGTACTCTAAATAAAAACTCTACAAACATCCCCAGTGAGTATTCTTTATGTGTGCACTTATTACTCAATATAGGTGCAAAAGTTAGAACTCCTACCAGCTGCCAATGTATTACATTCCATCCCACAACTCCCATAGCTCAATCTGTATCTCTATTCCAATTTACTTAAATATTACAATTACCTAATGCACCAGTCTAAGTTTTTCATCATATCATGTATTTGGTTCAAAGTGCGATTCAACATCGGTCCGTGTGAAATGAATGCACCCGTCGGCATCCTCGCCTAATCTATATTCGGTGCGGGCACGACAGCATCGCGAGTGGCACGACGCAGCCAACTACAAAAATGCACGAGATAACAACCTCCACGCCCCAATGATGATGCTGATGCGGTCGACGATGACGGCATGGCGAGCAATCATTTGTTCGGAAAGTCGGGCCAGTAGTTGATGTGGTATCGATGCGTGGTACCCTCAAAGAGGCGGTCCAGCCAATTTGGAAGACCATCCAAGAGATTACCCTGAAGAAGAACTTCGTCCGTTTCAGATTCCGATGAATCAGTGTCGAAACCAAGGAAGCGACCTGCTTCTGGGTCGCGTTCATACTTTGTTGCTTTTTGGTTTGCCTGAATAAATTAAATTGAAAAATATTTTGATATTATCAATAAATTACGACTAATTTACTTTCATCCGCTTCGGTCTCTCAGTATGTTTTGCATGGAACATACAGAAATACTTGCGGTGCCCGTTGAGAGACAAAACAGTCCCAACGCAATTTCGTGGATTTATATTAAGTTCCGTTCCTTCGGGTAGAGACAACTCGAGAATCTCCTTGTACCAGCTGAGGCCACGCTCGACGAACATGTACGAAAACATCAGTGTTTTATTTCTGAAAACAAATACAACAACACCAGCTAATTAGTAATTTAATTTTAAAAAAAAGAACTACTCTCAATTGAAACCAGCGTAATCAAATACCAACACATACGAAAAGCACTCACATTCTGAAACAAACGAAAGGAAAAACTTCAAAATGCAAATATTAATGCACCAAAATATTGACTAGATTAGAGAGAGGGTTAGTACTAATATATACAATCAAAATATGTTATAACAATGAAATAAACTAAAGAAAAACAAGCAATAAAAGTACAAAAAAAACAAGAATGTGCATATACACAACACTGAAAAAAGCAGAAATGATGTTCCTGACTATTTCAACTTGATTTACCGCTTACTTACTTTCTATAAGGCCACGTAGCTTTATGAAATGGTGGAATAAGCGTTTGCCGTGACTGCATGTCCAAAACCAATAAAATTGTCCTACATCCGGGTTTTAATAATCTTACAAGTCCGTTATATTTCTCTGCACGCAACTCGTGCAATTTCAACTCTGGTTGGTACCCAGCAGGAGGATCAGAGGGAATACCCGCCTCATTGTTGTTATTCCCTCCTTTCGACATCTTCGCCGATTGTTTCTGCACATTTTCCTCTTCAAGTTTTACTAGATACGCCATCACATAGCCGAGAATAACAATGAAGACTACAGTGCCCACAATTGACAATGCTGGTAGCAGCTGTTCTTTATCCAGACTATCATACATTGTACTAGTCATGATAATTAGCTTGGTAAAGATGCGCCCAAAGATGCCCTTGGCATGTTCATCAAACAACTCCTTGACGAATGCTTCATAAGTCAATGCTTCAGATGACCTTAGCAAACGGCTGATTGTTGTTTCTAGTTTATGTGTAGTGTCGTTAAAGTTTTCCTCGGATTCCCATTTGTCGCGCACCCATTCGTACTTGACGTGGGTGGTGTCAATACGCCAAATAATGACAATACGAAGAATCGGCTCTACGTCTTCGCCATCTGGGATCAGAGAATTGACAAACTCAGATTGTTTGTCGTGATAGATGTATGCAAAGCGAACTTTTTCAGCGCTGTAAGGCGCTGCTTGGGCGTAGCTACGGAACGCCTGGCGGTGTACGTCGTGGGAACTTGACTGCTGAGTGACGAGGACGACGCAGAGACGTTTCCTTGGTTTGTTCCATTCGCATGGACAAACCGACTCCAAGACATCCTAAAAAGTAAATGTATTAATGATAATCCCTTTTGTGTTTAATGTTGAAAACTTACCTGAGAAGATAATCGCGGCAATGCAAGATACTGATGTGAAGAAATAATATGGTGCAGTGTAGTTGTTGGAATGTCCTTCATACTCACACTAGCAACCGGACGAGTTGTATTCTCATTGAACAGAAGGACAGTGTCCATTTCCCTGGAAACCTGGTACCTCTCACGAATTTCATCCGATTCAACAAAACTAAAAGTATTATTTTAGTAAAACATAATTTCCTATTATTTGCTTTCATTTTCGTACCCAAACGCGACACGATCCCTAAAATGATAGGCAGTAATCAAATATCTTAAACGAATATTGTCCCTTGGCTCAAAAATCAATCCACGCACACGATTGTCTTCCCACCCGTTCAAAAACTCCTCTGTTTCACCATCGTGAATGCGCTGCACGAGATTGTAGGGCAACTTGCGACGGATGAACTCAATAATACGCTGAATACTGGTAAGGCTGTCCTTGTACACGTAGGTGTTCCCGTCCAGAAGCAGGACAAGGCAAGGGAGACCGTGGATGTTCATGCGGCGCCCAAGACTAGGTTCACGCGCTGAATGCACGGTATTTAGATTGACGCCGAGCGGTTCCAGATAATCCACCAGTTTGCGCAGGTATGGTGCTGTTTGCAGACATGGGAAACACCAGTCTGTGTAGAAGAAGATTAAAAAAGGCGTGCGGGCACTTTTGGGAAGAATTCCTTTATCATATTGCCTTGTTGTTATTGATAGTTTATGAAAGAATGTAATATCATTCTCTTGGAAATTAAAATGACCATTTTGAAAGAGCTCCTCGAAAGGAGTTGGTGTTGGTGTATATTGATAATACTCTCTATTGTGTATCTGCTCCTCAGTGATGCCCTTCTGGTCATACTTAAAACGTCTGTCTTGATCACTCAGCAACTCATAAGCTTGTTTAATCTCAACGAAGCGGGTCTGCGCTGAAGGGTCTGTGGATTTGTCTGGATGCCTGAAACAAACATTATTTTTAAGAAAAGTGTGAGGTTGGATTCCCAACAAATGAATTCATGTCACACTCACCATTCCTTAACCAATTTGAGATAGGACTTACGAATCTGCGCTTGAGTTGCCGAGCGACTGAGACCCAGGATCTTGTAAGGATCACCTAATTCGGCAAGTGCGGCCCCCAGTAGGCCTAGCAGCACCAGCAGAGTCTGGAGCCCCAGGTGACACAACCATTTCATTGTCGTACGCTCGGCGAACGTTCACTGCCGACCCATGCAGTCGGGGGGGCGATTTCCAAGATTGCCTCCGCATACACTCGCACTGCTGCCGCCGCACTCAGCCGCACTACAACCGTCAGCCAGCACCGTCGTATATTGATCAGGCTGCTGCTTCTGCTTTGCGCTCGTGGATGTCAGAAGCGTCCGAGGCGCTGATAGCACGAGGAGCACTTGGAAGATGTCTATGACTACGATGCCCAGTGCCGCGATTATTCAGCGTGCTGACCGTGCCGACTATTTTTACATTTCGAACGGATGGTGATTTTCGCAATCATTGTAAAGCCACAAATTCAGAACAGAAACCTTCAGTTTAAACACGTGAATAAAGCAAACACAACTTTAGGATATTACTAATATGCACAATATTCAGACCATTGTCGTACAATTTATGAGAGCAAAGTGAAAAGCATTGGATTGGAAATAAAAATAATGTAAACAACACTCTCGAAGCCCATACAATTAATAACTGCACAAAAAGGTTGTCACAAGTAGCATTCGAACACATGCAATGAACGCCATCATGGTTAAAAAAGTGGAACAGAAAATCCGTTAGTATAGAAACAACGCTATCCCTATGTCTAAATATATTACACAAAGCAAACTAATTAATATTCTAATTATGTGTTTGGTTTTAGCATAAGCAAAATACTCAATTGTTTATTTTAAATAACAATTGTAGCATTGGGAATGAAAGCAACATAACCTAACCTAAAATCATATACCGCTGTGGAACTGCTTTTAAGCAACCAACATCACATGTAAGCCAACTCCTTATGACAAATAAAATATAACAGTTTATCTACATTAAGAGGATCATTAATCGGCCAACATAATCTGCCCTAACAGCTCTATTTTCATAAGAAATGCTAGAAAACACAATACGTATCATACCGTAATAAGACATCATACATAATACAACACATACCTTAATACAAGCATTCAATATAAAGCAATGCAGTTAACACCCTTGGATAAGAATCATCGAAATCATTATGATTCCCTGAAACCCTTCAAAACCCCAGTAGAAATGATGATAATTGGAATGGCGAAATCGAGTTCATTTCATTTCTGCTTAACATAATTGTTTTAATTTATATTCATTATTTGTAATTATCATCTCATATACAATTATATCAATTATAATAATAAACAAGTAATAATTAATTATCCGTAGAATATTTATATAAAAAAGTAAAATTAGTAAAATTTGTACATATTGCACTTTTTTCCACATGTATGCTTCTGCTTCATCTCATGTCGCGTGATCTGCTCGTTACGTGTGTTCTTGCGCCGAAACGCGTCCAATTGTTTAAACTGCGTGTTGTCAATTAAATGGTTCCAACGTGCGGATAACATCTGCGAACGTTGCTCACATATGCTAAGCTCCCATCGTCACGTAATGTACAATTAAGTATTTCCAAAAGAGTCCCGCAACATCACACAGAAATTACAACTGAGAATGGCTGCGTGGCGGTTGTGTACTGTAAATCAGGGAATGGTATGTTATACAAGTGTAAACTTAGGAATTAAGCTCCGTTAAACTTTTCGTAGGTAAACAATTTAAGTGTTTAGTAATTGATTGCCTGTGGTTGTCGATTGCTTCCAACATACAAATACAGAACAGGATTGAATAATTGCAGTTTTCCTCCATTACTTAAACTTGCATAGCGTCGTCGCCTTCATAGTGTTCACAGAGTGTACTCAAAGGCGCGACGAAGGACAGCGCAAACTGGTAAAAGTATTTCGTAATGTTATCTCCTTGTCATCAGTGTGTCCGTGCCGAATGAGCATTTATTGTAATTTATCATGACGTCGCCGGTTATTGGTTGTACAACAAATGTTTTTGTCGCAAATGTCTGCGCATCGTGGTGTGGCGTGTAGCAAATGCGTGGCAGTCCAATATATACTAAGATCGAGCGCCGATCGCGATTTTTAAATTGGCAGTGTGTTTTACATCTCTTACAATTGATGGCCAAAAATGAGCGCCGATGGTTGAAATGGATGAATCGTACAAAGCACGGACACACATGGCTTACAGTGTGTTGCACAATGCTGTTAATCGCATAGAGTATATCTTACTGTATTTTACGCTTAAATGTTTAGCATGTTCACTTTAATCGTTAATTGTAATTAGTAGTTATCGTTATGAGACTAGATGAAAGGACCTATCAGTGCTGAATGCGCTGGATGAATGTGTATGACATGACATGATGGAATTAACTTGCTCGGTCTGCTGTCGTTGATGTCCAATGAAATCAAAATCGAAAACATAAGCTCTGCACGAAAATCACGTAGATAACACGAGCGCCTCAGCGTAGTAAATCTCTCTATTCTCAACGGCAGTGCGTGTTTTATTAATCCTTTAGTAATTATTTGGTGAATAATCAGTTGGTTTTCAATTGTTTTTCATTTCATTTGAGGTCGGCGCAGAAGGCGCGAACCGTCGACCACCGCTGCGTTTTACAACAATAATTTTCTCACGTGTATATTAGTTAGTATTATTCTTTAGTATTTATTCAACATGGCCGCGACGACCGAGTAACCACCATCGCCAGCTCCTGAATTTGCTTTGTACCTTACAATTATACGTTTTGTACATCGATATCTCCTGCATACCATAATCTCAATTATGTACACATCTACAGTCACGACGATTAATAGTTAATCAGAGGTAAGTCGTTCGGTTACATAAAAATACGCGAATTCAAAAATTGCACTTGTCCCCACGGCAATTAATCACCACCATCGATGATCATTGTTTTATGTCTTCATATTCGTTTCATAAATAGTCTCTGCGTAACTCTCTGCATTGGAACAATTTATATATTAGTGTACATTCATTTGTCTCTCTGCATCAATATAGAATATGTATTAGCAAGTAATGACGACTTTTATACTTTGTAATATTTCAATTGCAGTTTTAACGAATTTATTAACGAGTGTGCGGTCGACGGCCGGCGCATTGCTATTTTTTTTTTACACCGGAAACAAATTCACAAGCGCAACAAAATCCTTAACAATCTTCAATCTATCTGGCGTCTTCGGCTGCATTTGTGAATTTCTTTGCGCTTTTAAGGCATTTGCTGGCTCGAAACAACCTATAATAAATTCTAGTACATGAATTACAACACGCCAGTGATAATTAACAGGATTTTAGCAAGTTTCACTTGGTTATTCGATTTTGTAGTCATTTGCAGGTTCGTTTGTTGACGGCTGCATTTTTATGAAAATATGTATGTATCTACATGCTGGATGATAATACGATTAATCATTTACTTGCGCTCTCATTAATTATGAAAAATACGTGAGTGGGTGTGTTACATCCTCCAAATCCGCTGTCTCGTCAGAGATTTGAAGCGCTTATCTAGTACAAGATTTACAATGGTTGCTCATGTATCATTCTAATCTCCCTGTCATCTTCCGCGTTGTTTCTACGCATTCCGTATATGTTACAAGTTACACCAATCGAGCAATCGAAGATCACTAATATTAAGGTATGTATAATATTTATAATATAATATAGTACAAAACATGATTCGCATCAACATCAACGTGTGTCTCGTTTACCACCCCTCGCATGCTCGATTTACACCTTGCAATCAACTAGTAGACTCTGAGAGTAAAGTCCCAGTGTTTCAGTGTTTGTAAATTCGCATGACCTATTCTTAAGTCCCATCAATAACATTTTAGACGCTGCTAGAGCACGCACAACATCGACAGTAAATTAGTACAGATTTCCAATCAAGTCTCGCCATTTACTTCAAATTACAATCGGTAGAAATAGTCTACTTCACAGTCACAGTACGTTTAGCTATTGTTACCCATTGTTACCAGTGTCTAACAACTCTCGTTACTCTCGTTACTCTCTCTCCCTCCCTCCCGCCTCCGTGGTTGCCGCATTCGTAAGGTTAGGAGATTTAAATTAAATATGTACAAATTTCATAATAGGACGGCTCAGTCTAGGTGTTTCAATTTATACTTCTGAGTATTGCAATCGAACGTGCTCGGATGAGTTAAATGTGTCTCAGAGGGTGGTGAGGTGGGATTCACTCGATCCTAGGTTAATGTCAACCTATCATCTATTACGTTACGTGTATCAGATGGGTGTAGGTGGAGTGTGAGTGTCGTCTTTCGCCAAAATATATACCGGAAACAAACTTGCAAATTGCACTCGCACAAAATCGTGGCCCTCGCTCAGTCTGCGAAAGGCACCTTGTAAGTTTTCTTTTGTTTTCTCCTAGTATCAGTCCGATCCAGTCTTAATAGAAAATCATAATAGAAAAGTCACAAAAAACTGCGCAACGTAATCCACGTGATACGTTCGGTATGAGACCTTTGTGTTTTCGCTTAAACTCTCTACTCCCAGAATTCCACAAATCCGCGTCGTGCCCTTGCCGAAACACACAATACAATACATACAATTAGTTCTTAGCGTTTAGTGTCTAATAGTCGTCTCTAGAGCCGCTGTGTGGATCTTCGAGTGGATGTAGAGATTTTTAGAGTCCTTTTTTACTAAGAATTAGTTTTCACAGCCTACGATTTCATCAATCGATCGATATCTTATGTTGCTGGACGCGGCGCGACGGCAGCAGCAGTGCAGCTACTATAACCGCTGGTCTACGTCCCAGATCTCCTCGAGGAAGGGCGGCAGTTTCTTGTTCTTCAACTTCAGCGTGAGGCACATTTCCGAGTTCTGGTTGCCGAGCGTGCGCAGCTCGGTGAGCACGGAAAGCAACTTGGCAAAGACGGTGCCCGGTTTCGTCTTGCGGCGATTGTCCACGTACGCGCGCATTGCTTCCAGATAAATCTCTTGAATCTTTTCTACCTTCCAGCCTTCAATCAATGCAGGTCGTTCTAGAGCAAAACACAAAAGAACAATTTCAAAAAATCCCCCCAAGCAATACTAATTTTGACACAGCAGCATACCTGAGAAGATCACGATGGCAGTAAGTAACGCGTACTCGGCATTGTCTACCTTCATTGAGTACATAGTCCGGCAGAAATGCAGCAGGTCTTCGATGGTATCACCCATGCCAGCTAAATTGTAGCTGTCTCTTGAATATGGCTGGTTGTTTACGAAGAGAATAGAGTCGGATTGGACATCATACCGCCGCGCCATTCTGAACATCATGACTTCACTGGAACACGCCTATCAAAAAATAATCCCCATTAATTCCCCACCATGGAAATTGCAAACGTGCAGCGGTTCTACCTTGAGTAGTGCAATCTGGTCCTCGCGCAGCAACTTATCAAAACCAGGCAGTCGTTTAGCAAACTCCACAATCAGCTGCACGGTGAGTATCGTGATCTCGGTGATATGCCGGAAACGCACATCGCACTGGTCCTCGCCCTCTAGCGGCTGGTTCTAAAAGTGGAAAACAATGCGGACATTATGACGAAGTGGCACTCGGGGCCAACTTACAATGATTCGCTTCACGTCCTCCTCAGAGGGGTGTTCGTACTCGTTCTGGAAGTAGACCAATCGATTGATGAGCTCCTCCTGTTCGGGCGAGATGGCTTTCACGCCATTCACTGTTGGCAGTCTTTCACTATCGGATAGCTATCAAAAAAGTACACGATTAACGGAACGCATTCCATTAATGTAAGTTGGTAAAAGAGGAGATATCCCCGAAAATAATTGTTTCTTACTGGAGTTAGTGGGGACTTGAATATTGTCGAAAGGTATTGTTCTCTGCATACCTCGGGTTCCAACTTGATAATGTCTGGCGAGCCGTTGGTAGTGCTGTTGGGCTTGTCCTTTTCCTTCTGCGCCTTCTTCTCCTTGCGCTTGACGGCGCACTGCACCTCGGGCACGACGCATTCCGGCCGCATCCCGACCGCCAAGCACTTCTTCAGTCTACACTCCTGGCACTTGCGTCGCATGTACATGTCGATCTCGCACGTATTGCCGTATTTGCAGGAGTAGACGGCGTTCTTCGTGATGCTGCGCCGGAAGAAGCCCTTGCAGCCCTCGCATGTCAGCGCGTTGTAATGATACCCAGAGGCGCGGTCGCCACAGACCAAACACAATTCTTCCTGTTGTCTTGGCGTTGGACCCTTTTTCTTCTTCCCATCACAACTGTCTGCACTGTATCCATTTAAACTGCTTGGGGATAAATCTTCCCGACCTAAAGTCAAATGCAACGATTTCAGAAAAAGACACAACCTCAGCAAGTAGCCCTGCCAAAAGCAACACTGAATCATATGAAAATAAACGAATGCTGAAGCAAAAAAGGACAAACATTTACTATCCATTGTTATATTCTCTTTTATAGTGTCGACACTCAATGAATATTTATTATTCTGTATGAAACAATAAAAAGTCCGCCATTGTTGCACCTACCGTGGGCATACAGTGTGTTTGTCTCTCAAGGAGGAATAGATTTTCTTAGAGAAAAAGCAGTCTACAGCATTAAATCAGATATTTTATGATTACCCAGGAAATAATTTCGTGGTGCGTGATTGTAATGACGACGATGCCGATGTAATCCGGCGGAGAGCACGGCAATAAGCGGAATGTGTTCTCACTTTCAAGGTCCCGTATCGCACGACCGCACCGACCACAACCTGAACCAACCAACGACGTCGACCAGAGACCCAACAACACAAAGTTGAAACACCCAGGCAATCCAAGAAGTAGAAAAAATACTGCTGTTTTTACAGCTGCAAGATGAATCTAATTGAATTTCTGAATATTCCTGAAGTGTAAATCCCCCCCAAACAGTCCCAAGCTTAGTAACAAGAGTAACTTACTTACTATTGCTCTCAAACTTTACAACTTTTCGTCAAATGCCCATCGTTCACCTTCGCCTCTGGTACCGTAGCTCCTGAAGTTGCCACTGCACGTAAGTATAAGTGAAGTTTAAATGAAACGTGACCGGAATTAATCATCCGTCAACCTACGTTTTGTTCACCTTTTTGGTTTCACCCATCTTTTGTTTTAATGCTAATCAGGTTATAATAGCAAACACTCCACACCAAGCAAATGCCCAATACAAATCATAAATTAAAAAAGTTACGAGGACTGCAGATGAAATATTGAGCGCACCTCTGCTGCTTTTGCAGCTTTTGTAATTATGTGATTACAGCCGACAAGAACTCTCCCAGCACCTTAGACCAACCAAACGCTGAAGGCACGTACAGAAGGAAAACAAGCGGTGCTTGGAGCGCGGCGCAAGGTTAACTTTAATTGAGTTGGTAATGATTCTAATTTCGCAGGCAGCACCACGTTCTGGGGACAGAACCAGAAGCAGAGGTGGATTGGGCAGACACATTGGATAATTGAGATCTACACAAAGGTATTGGATGATAAAGAGAAGTTAAATTGCCACACAAATAAGACGAAAAGGTGCAAACGTGGACAGACACTGGCAGGCAATAAGCATAGCCATGCGCAGTGGCCCAAATGAGAAAATTGGCGAAATTGTATACCGACGAAATCGAAAGTTAAGAGTTAAAAATCGACAAAATTTTCAACTTTAGAAATGTAATCCCCCAATCAAAAGTCCTTGTGATATTGTCTTCCTGTTGTTTACTCTATGCGCTCTTACATCACACCCATCACGAACCATATTTAGTTCCGGTTGAATCATTGCGCAACTTTGTTCAGTAACGCTCATTCTCACACATCCATGAGCAAAGAAGTAACGTTGAAGAGTGGTACGAGCGCAATTCGCAGCGGAACACAATCAAAAGCGCAATAAAAAAACATAAAGTCGAGTTGAAGGTAAACTGCGGCATGTCCGTGATTAATATCAGTGATCTCGACATGGCGCATTCTCTTGTATACTTTTTTCCATTGCACACACACACGGACAAATAAACACTATGGACCTAGCAGAAAAGCACACAATTGTAATGGCCATGGCCTTGAAAAGAAAATTTTTATGTTAAACGAAGTAATGATGGGTGCGCAAAATATTATGTGAGATGCACTCACAGTTGAGATGGTGTATGTGATTCGACATGGCGCAGAGCGAAAGCAAATATTTTCAGGCATATACACCTCCAAAAGTTGGTTGTTGGCGATTGTTTTCAGAGCAGTGCTAATCGGACGAATTCCCCAACCTGTACTGATTTTCTGCCGAGTGTTTACTCCAACCCGACCTTCATACAAGTAATTGAGTGCGCATAAAGTCGATGACTCGCTACCGCTGACACGACATACACATGCAAATACGAAAACTTCGTAGCGAGTGCGACTGATTTGAGATGTGAGCACAACTTTTCTTATGGCAGTGCCAACACCACATACTAAACGACCTTGATATTGATGTCATGTCCAACTTGTGTCCACGACACCGAAAACCAACCTGCGACGACATCGTTTCGCACTTTTCACACATTAATAAGCACTACACTCCTCGGAGATGAGGTGATCACATTAAATCCATAGCAAGCAAAGCCAAAAGCTTTGGTATAGTTTTGATTAATTCGTTGCGATATGACTGAAGCTGGATTGTTATTGGCGAGCTGGTTGCGCGACAAGAAGCAGATTGCAGCCATTAAGAGTCAAGGCCGGCGTTCGCTCCCGGCTGTGAGAAGTTGGAAAAGTCGAGAGGCGACTGAGTAGACTACTCCACAGCTCCACATATCAGCTTCAACATGATCAACATACACACAGTCCCACTCGTAGCATGAGTACAGCACAAGAACTTATATAACTCTGATGGCTGTTGTGCTGTTTAATTGATGTGCTCGAAAAAAAGTGAACGTCGATTCCAAGTCGGGATAAATGGAACAAAATCCACTACTACTTCATTTACCACACCAAGAAATCCTCACCCTCCCAGAATACATAATTTCTTCACGTGACTAATTACCTAGATCCCCAACTATTTTCGATGCTCACAAAGCACATCTACTTATTGTTTATTTAAATCTACATTATTGCTGGATCCCAGCGGGATTGTGTAGAAGATTGTGTGAAAACAAGTCTTCGCAAGGAATGCAACGATGCGAAGAAGAGCCTCAAGTCCTTCCTCTCCAAACTGGCGGAGAAGGGAGAAAAAGGAGACTACTAGACATTAGAATAGAAGCCAACACATGGATACATGCACCTGATGTTCCCTGGTAACGCGCGCACGCACTAGAGCGAGCCCATCCGCATCGGCGACGACCTGCAGAGGTCGCGTCAATGTCATGGTCATGGCCAACCACATCGACATCTGCAATGCAACTCCAATGCCGTGCGGAGCTTTCGTTCACTCTGCATCATCGCCATCGTTGGGCATGTGTTTGCAAAAACGCGCTTAGGATTATGCGAGGTGAACAAAACAACCACTGGAACTATCCTACCGCTGAACATTGGTCCACACCAGCATGGATAACATACCAGAAGAGGATATACAGGGTGATCAAATTCAATCAAAAAGCTCAAAGGCTTCCCTTCTGAAGTGCATATCATGCTAAAAAATGTCAACAGACTTTGGTCAGTCGACTGCTTGACTCGTAAACAGCTAAAATTAAAATCAACCACGGCACGCAATGGTGCTATTTATAACATTTGTTTGTCTCGCACTGAAAAATGCGTTTGCATTGACACTCATCAACAATTTACTATTTATATTCTCGTTCGATCTCACATTTTGCAGTTGCAAATCAGCCCGCATCTACCCACATAGATTTCCCAGCACCCAGCGCTCACCTGCAACAAAAAAAAAAGAAGAAGACTAATTTAACAACTCTACAACTTGCCGTGTAATTCGCAGTAATGTAATATTTGCACTGAGATGGAAGAGGCAAGAGCCGCAAGTCAAGCAAGCGTATTAAGAGGTTTACTGCTATTGAAATGCGCGCCATACGTCCGCTTGCCTAATTAATTAACAACAAATGACGAAAGTTTACGACCTCGCAGAGGTTGCCACTGTCTGGGCACCGCAATAAAATTCGCCAAAATAAATGGAAAGGAGTAAAGTCCAAACAACAGCCGGCATTCCAATAGGGCCCCAATCAGGTCCAAAAAACAAAAATTAAGTATTTTGAAATTTTATGATCGGTTGAATTTTTAACTATTGCCGTGATGCAAGATGATGAAACACATGTCGACATCGGGTATGATGTATCTATCAGACATTACGTCAGGATGCTTGCCGTCATGACCTCAAGAAATTACCGTGTGCACGCGGCTCAAGCGAGTTTGGTCTTGACTTCATACACTTCGCACACTAAACATTACACTCTACGAGAGACTGTGGGGGAGGAGCGGCACGTAACTTGCTCGAATCCGTGAAAGTGACACCGTTTTCGTCTATGGATGCTGAAAGTAGGACACAGCTTCTGCTTCTGCAGGCATGTTGGACTTTACCGAATAAGAAAACTGTTTAAACACTTACACTCGTCATAATTGAATAACGACATTCTTGAAACGCTTGCAATCATCAGACGCCTTCCAGATACATCAAAAGACGAATAACAACTCCTTCTTGAAAAACTTACATCCTAGTTGAAATCTAATGCTTACCAACATAATATGACTATTTGTTCCTGACCCTGGAAGAAATCCACTCGTAATTGATTTTATATAGTGTACCACTAGTTGAACTGAAGCGTTTCCCAAATGAATTAATCCAGAAGGAAGTGCCATATATGTTCCTATTTTCCTTTAGTGCAGCACTGCATTTAAAAATTAAGTATGTCTCGGTCTTGACTCTCTCTGCTCATGATGTAATAACACTCGCTAACGTTCCACTTTCAGCAGCACCGCTTTGCTGTGCTTACAGCGCGCGACCCCGATTGCAGGAAAAAAATAAACCAAGTGATACAATGTCGTAATCGTAACCTGATACCAACATATACCACGCATATACCGCACGATGAACGTACGCACTTCTATGTTGAAAACACATTTCCTAAAATGCACAAACCTCGCACGACAGACACACTAAAGTCGAAATGCAAATGGAATCAAATCCGATAAAAAAGCACAAACTAGAAATGTGCTCAACTTTCCAGTCACAATAAGCAATAGAAAGGGACATGCCCGCTTCCTCCCTGGCAGCTGTAGCATCGTAAATAGTAAATTAAAATCGAAAGAACATAAAGTTATATCCTTACACTTAAATTTTGCGTTGAAACGAACAAGGTGTAATTATCCACCTAGTTAGCAAATAAAAATAAGCATCGGGATTCATTCGATTTAAATCGCTAATGCGCTTATAATTGCTGGATTTGGCAGGCCTTGCAACCAACGTGTTAAACGTACATGCGGTGAGTTTGTATCAGTTCATATATTTCATTGCATCGCGATGTGGAACAATCGCAGGGAGGTGCAGGAGTCGGCGCACCGTTTGCGGCGGCGGCCAACAAAACTTATTTGTCCGTCTGTGAGTCTAGACTGACGATAAACATCGTGCTTCGCGCCATACCGAACGAGCAGCACTGATGATAAACACTTATCGCGGGACAGTTGTTGGTTGTGGGTGAAAAAATTTTGATGCAATATAAAATGCAGCCAAGTTGATAAAGCTTAATATAAGCGCCCAAAACAATATGTAGCCCAAGAGGGTGTGAAATAAGAATCTGCTGAAAGGAAAAGACGAATATTTTATTCTATAATGAGTTGGTGAATGAAAGTAACGCTATCTAGTGTGTGCCTGTAAGTGCGAGAGCAACGCGGGTCAATGAGTTGAGTCATCCCCACTACTAGTTCTCGCTTAAAACTCGCGCACGAGCTACTGCTGCTGCCCTTTCTACCAGGACCCTCCAAAGAGGCAACAAGTCTGTTGTATCCTTTTCCAAATTTTTACAACTTGAACAACCATTAATTAATTGTAAATACTTAACATACCATTTGTTTGATGCTTTACTATCTATTGGGTAAATACATAGATATTTTTTACCTGATATAGAACTGGTATCCGATTTAGAATGCATATTAATCACAGTCTGGCCAGGCGCATAACCCGCCTGCATAATGGTCATGCCACGCACGTGATTGCCCTGCGGATTATTGAGGTCCAGATCCCAAAACTCAAGATCAACATCGGCAATATCAGTGGAAGCCAACGAATGCGCCGGCGACATTACCAGCGTTGCCGATGAGGATGTCACCTCCGAGGAGCTCTCATCACCGGCAACGCGCATCCCTTGCTGGCCAGCCCACCTTCGCTTCATTGTCCTTAATAGCAACACTCGTTATTCAACAGTCACAACTGCCAAGTCACAAGCACTCAAATCCAGCTTATTAAAGCCTCTGCAATTCTTTTCTATTCCACATATCACCAACAACTAGACTTTCGTCCGATTCTAGATAAGCCCCTTGTGTTGTCTGCCTACTGATGACTTCCGCCGTCTCCGCGATAATGTATATTACCGCGTACACACACGCCGCCGATGATGCAGCCACCTCGACGTTCGCAACGTGACTAAACTTACGCTGCGCGTCGCGGCCGAAAGCGAAACGGGCAAACGAGACGCGCACACATGGTCACGATGCGAGTCGTCGCGGCGCAGCGAGAGTGAGTGAGCAGTCGTAACAAGAAGGATGCCACGCAACAAGGCGCAACGTGAAACGAAAGGAATGAATTTATAGAATAAAGTAAAGTATGCCCATGAACTGAACCTGCTGCGCTGCTGAGCTCTTTGCCGAGCGCACCAATCACATGCCTGAGTTAGTCACCTGGCAGCATTGAGATATTCTACATACCTGCAACGCCAGAAGACGCTCTAAAATTGCAACACTCTAGAATTACTCTTCCAAGGTGATAAAGAAAGCATCAGCAAAAAAAATATCACCAGCTGATTTTAAATAAAATGTGAAAATCTTCAAATACAATATGTTTGGAAAGAGAACTGGTTACTATAGCCCTTAATTTAAAACTTCCACTTCCATGCGTCCACTCTTCATTCTTGAATGACGACGTTGCATCACATCAGAGGATCACGTGAATACACCGGAACGTGCAATAAAAAAACGAACCAGATGAGCGCAACATATGCTCGTTGAGGGGTTGTTACCCTTGCACCTGCACTAGGCCAAGGCCGAGGCACCCTTTCGTATAGCGTGGCACAGCCAAGATTGCGTCGAATAAAACTTATCAAAGTATATCTAAACATTTTAAATAAATTGCAATTATTACTGGGTCACTGCAATGCTAAATTGTTACAAAGATGTTGTCGTAATAGAAATTGACTTAATTGGCTGGATAATCCAAATTAATTTTAAAAGAAGAAGGGTTGTGAATTCAAAAGAATCGAAAAACGGGCACGAGGTGGCAACGAAGCATATAACGCTCCGAAGCTCCTAACCCATATGTAGGGCTAACCATCAGTGTCAAAAGTGTAGGTAACCAACTCCTAGCAGCAAAAACCATCACCCATACAATTCGCATTACTTCGCAACCGATTGCCTCTTATTAATATTCATTTAAACACCCGCTTTGCCAGTCTGTCTACGAAAAAGGTGTTCGAACTGAAAACAATCGCCCAGGACAGAACCGAACTAACGCTTCACAACATGCCTATCCATTTCGCTGGAACCAACCGTGAAAGAAAGTCCCCCCCACTGATGAAATATTTAATAGCTGGTAAAGCAATAAAATATGGCATGCATTGGTACGTCTCTGATAGTTATAATTTCGGCTACTTCGTCGAAAACAAAAGCATAATCGAAATGTTACAACGGCGACCTTTAAAGGTTAACGTATGCTCGCAACATTGCGCAGCATGTGGAACACGGAGGTTAATGGCGGGACGATGGTGCCAATGGTGCTGGGCCAGTGGTGGTAACACTTTTTGTTTTTATGCATAAAAATGCGGCGGATGTGATGTGAGCTTGGCCTTGAAAATACCGAAAACGAGTAGAAGTCCGCGACCGATTAACACGGCGCGTATAACATGTAAAGAGTACAATAAACAAAACAATTTAGCGATAAAAAAAACCTGGGCAAATTACAGCGAAAATGACATGTCCTCATTCAGTATTGGCAAACGCAAAAAGCAAATACAATGAGAGCTCGTAATAGAGTAGAAAAATCAATTTGACCTGAAACCATGTTAATAACAATTAACATAATTCATATTGGAAACGTTTGAGGACAATTTTTGAAGTAATTGATTTAAAACAAGCAATGAACAAATATGCTTGTCGTGAAAATAACTTGGAAACAATAGAAAAACATTCTTTTATGAAAATTACAACGTTGATGTGCTAAATTTCGTCATGTGCGACAAAAACCTAATTCCAATCGCATTCTCCTTTCACAATATCTATTAATCCAAGACTAAAAAATGCACTCATCATACAGCCATAACACTTTCGTTAGCAATCATAAAAGAGAACCTATCCCAGCGTCAGCATCCCAACTTGGTAAACAATCGCTATCAGCGTAACCATTGTTAATTTATTAACATTATTATAGAGCTGCAGATAACACGCCAATAATACGTAAAAACAACAATTACACTGTTTGTTAATTAGTTATCAAGATTGGAAAGTTGCCACCAATATCTAGCTCGAGTATCGCCCTCTATCGGCAATCCGCATTCAAAAACACTTGTTGCAGCATACATCCTAATAAAGTTAGTTAGAGCTAGTTGCAAATTAAAGCACTAACAATTAACTAAACATGTCGCAAGTGTTGTCACCATGTGTGCTAAAGCCATTGTAAATATAAACAATTGCAAGACGCTAGCAAGTAATAATCAATCCATTACCCAAAGAGTCGCAAATGTCGCAATCGCGGTTTATTTCGCCGTCGACCGCCTTCGTCAGCAAAAATTATCCTTGCGTAAAAATTACGACGCTTGTTATTATCAGCCATATTGTTGACAAACGTCGACATGGAAAGTTTCAGCAAAAGGATTCCGAAAAGCAAAACAATTTCAACTTGGGTAAAGACTAAGAAGCGATAAGTTGGAAGCGGTTGATATGGAATTGGAATGAATACAGTTTTTAATTTGTGCGATGGTCAGGCGGCCATCTTGTTCAGGGTCCAGCGGAGCGCAACGCCCCGACACGGAAGGCTGAAAACAAGAGTACTAGACTAGACTAGACCATCGGGGGCCCGCCGGCGTTAAATAATTGTGTTCGTGCCGCAGTACACACAGTGTTTACCTTTCGAGCAATGGAATCGACAATACAATGCTTTGGCGATAAAAATCACGATTCACGAATGAAACTCTTCCTGCGAGGCACATAGTCTCATCAGTTTTCATGCAACAAAGCAACGCGGCGGGACGAAACGAAAGAAATCAAGTTTAATGACAATGTAATCATCTAGGATTTGAGAAAAAAATTACTTTCAAAGTTAGAGTTAGAATGGTCCCAAAAGGAAGATTGCTTTAACTTCCGTTTAGAATATATTTAAAGCGATATAGCTCTGGAACACTTTCCGACTTCCACTTAGAAGGACAAGCTGTCATAAAATTCTTTCCCATTTTAGTGCTTCTAGTGGATTCTCACGCACATTTTAAGCTGCTTTAAATTCCATTCCTCATTAAAAAAATTTAATCTCCTAGCGAAACATTTATAAATGAATTCTTTCATCTCCGTCCCTTCCCCCTTGAATGATCCAACACTTTCCAAGGAAGGTCAGCCCTCTAAGCATTCAAGAGGACAGTAAAGCAATCAAATTGAAACTATTTGCGTCCCATTGTGTAGCCAAACCTTGCAATTGTTTTTATTAGTAGTATTTCAGCGACGCGTCGTCTGCACCAAAAGCAACATAACACATAATGCGCATAATGGCTGTTTGCAAGTGGCCGGCGTGAGTGGGGCCACAGCCTTGATGCTTCACCTTCGCCTGCACTGATCGAAAT
Organism: Ecitoglossa quadriceps; assembly: GCA_027574925.1. NCBI lineage: Eukaryota > Metazoa > Arthropoda > Insecta > Coleoptera > Staphylinidae > Ecitoglossa > Ecitoglossa quadriceps. The sequence goes on along the minus strand of JAODGC010013234.1, from coordinate 115,946 downwards.
TGTTATAAACCATACAACAATAAACGTATGCAAACATGCTTTGATAAAGTACGCTAAGATACCATTGCAGGCACCAAGTGAAACCCAATGAAGACGCATCAGTTGGCTCGATTTTAAGTCCCAACCCGCTGTATTGCACCATGTGTGTTCTACGCGGCCTTGGATCAGTTGAATCGCTTGACTCCAAACACGTCCATCCGCCATCTTCATCTTCACCTTCGCAGAGCACACACATTCCCACAAGGGAATTGCGGCCGTGAACGCGATAGTCTCCCATCCTACAAAATGGTAATGGCGCAATGGGTACCACGTAGCCAGCGACAGGAACAACACACTTGCACGTGCGCATCAGCGAAGACAGACTATAGTGTGTAAAATACGCTAACAAGGTGGAAGAACTGGCTTAGAAAATTTAACACTGCACTGCGCTCGAGAATCTCCGAGAATCCAAGGATACTAAAGTGAGTGAAGTAAATTGCAAAGTGCACAAAGTGTGCCTGGAAATGATGGAACATGGAGCCAAGTAGATTCGAAGTGGATTCGAACATCCAGAAAAACGTCCTTCAACATAATAATAAAAGCAGGAAAAGATGTTTCTATCTTGTTTGGTGAGGTAGTAAATATAATCTTTACAGTTTCCAACAAAGTTTAGTCAAGCTACCCAAGCTGAGAGCCGGTGTTGTGCATGGCCGACTTAATTTCCTACTCCATTCATCATAAAATGCAAGGAAACTCAACCAAACAATAGCTCAATAAAATTTGTAAGTAACTCATTGAACTTGACTCAGTATTTAAATGTCAAGTGAATTAAGTCATGACTTGATGACTCCGCCTAACCACAATGCCTGCAACTTGCAGCTACTCTTCCATTAGCATTTTGTTATATTTCAACGATGCAATAAAGCAACATCCGGTGATATGCGGATATGTGAGTAGTACGTGGTTGACTTGCCAGGTTAGTGGGGTCGGTCATCGACGACGATGAGTGAAATTGAACGCTTATTATGTCCGGTTTGAAAATGGGTTGGACCTTCCGCAACATGAACTTAACTATGTCACAAGATTTCGTAGGAATGACCTTGTACTAGAAAGTCCAATTGGATTTCTTTTCTAAGAGATTAACTAGTTCACCCTTAAGAAAAATTTGATGGCTTCTTTATTGTGGCACATCACAATAAAAATAAACTAAGGTCTAACCGGTTAGGGTACCGTTACTTGAGAGGGTGCCATCAACCTACACTTTATTTTTATCTGTCTTAACATTCCTACCACCTTCTACCCATCAACAAAGGCGACATCACATGCAAGAGTTAAACTGACTTAACTTGGCTGTCGACTGAACAGGAAAAGGGCTTCCTTCTGAATACATAAACATTGTAGTCTGTAGACTCAAAGGAAAACCTAGTCTTGCCATGCCGTAACTCAGCAGTATTATTTCACTTCTATCTTCAAAGGGCTTTTCAAGTAGTTAATTGCTTGCACAAAAACCGTTATCATTTTACTTCAAAATAGATTATTTGTAAATAGTGCTATCATGCATTAGGTTGAAAATGAGGAAACACTGAATAACTGTGTAATAGTTTCCTACACAAACCTCTAGCAATTATCTAAAGCAAAGGGTGTAACCGCAGCCTGTAAAGAAACCCTATGAATACCAACCCAATCTATGGCCATTAAAAATCTATTCCTCTCTCTATTCAAATTTATTGACCTTCCCTCATTTTAAAATTCATCACAGGGTAGGTAGTAGAATATATAACCCTTTGTAACCCTCCGAAACCCTAAAGAACACTTTTAAAATTAATCCAAAAAGAAGATTTTTCGGAAAACAAGTATCCAATAATCTAGTCTCCAGTCCAATTGGACAACTGACCACTAGAGAACTGGTACTGGTAGGACTCGATGACTAGAACATGAAACTTGTAGCTCCGTGACTTGTAACTAGTTAACTAGTGGCTTTACTACTTTAGTTGCACTGCAACGCATTACACAACATAAGCATTCCATAAGCAGTGTTGCCATGCTTGGAAAGCTCGCCTGCTAAGGGAAGCCGCACAATGCGCACAAAGCAAAGAAGAGAAAAAGTGACATTCGTGATGCGCCGTGATGTTGCGGTGCACCGTCAAACGGCATTGACATTCCTCATCATTCTGGTATCTAGACTCGGAGATCGTGAAATGTGCTAGAAGTGAATCTACCTTTACTTTTACAACAAGCTGAGAATGACAGGTAGCTCCACCTGCCCGCATCGAATGAAAGCTTTGGTAGACAGTACGAGTGAGGAAGGAGGGACCACGAAAGTTTCCACCTGTTGAGTGATGGTGGCGCGATGCAAGATCATTTAAACTGGGTAAAAACTTTACGTTTTCCCAATAAGCAATGTTTTTCTACGAAAATAAAGATAACATGAATTTTTCTATACATTTATCTCTCCATATTAACTCACTCAAGGTATATAATCGCAATAGGTAAACAATTAGAACTAAGGCTTGTTCTTCATCAAAGCTGAAACATTCCTCGCGCGTCACTGCGTCATGTCGTCTCATCAAATTAGCAAATGCACATGCCGGTTTTATTTGTGCATGATGCGCACAACTTCAAATCCATGCCGCCCGCCTACCGCGGCACACAGTTTCAGCGTTTTAATGGTTTCAATGCCTTCAATCCGCGCAATGTTTCAGCGTGTTGTGTCGGTCGGTCGGTTGATAAACCCAAGTTCAAGGCTGTCGGCAGCCGCTGTCGGTACGCGGCTGCCGCACACACACTGCCCGCGATTATTTATTTACAATGCGTCTGCCGCCAGCCCGCTGCACAGACATACATTATTAAAGCCACAAGCTGCTCACATCTGCCCGAGTTACACATACGTTTCGGCAAAAGTAGCGTGGGCATTTAGCAAGCACGCGGCCGCCGCCTCATAAGTTTTATGCGTCCAGATGTCGCCCTGCGCGCTATTTCTATTCTGCCAATTTTGCAGCTATTTTTATCACCGGCCCCACTGCGAACGCACAAATAAACCGCACCATACTCTTCTCTGTGAATTCAAATTCGCATACAAATCAGCGCTGAGAGTGCGGCGGTTTGCCCTGGTGTGTGATGCTAAGGAATTCGCAAGCCCCGCCTCCTTATGGGAAATTGTATTGGCTTTACAAAAAGTGCGTGTTTTTGCTTCCAGGCATATCCATGAAAGTTGACGTAGGTCATGTACGTACATGACATGAATGCATCATAATCATTATCAAACTTCATCCCAATCAGTTCGCAGCAGGACTTTAAACCGTTCCCATTGTGATGGGATCGTACTATAGACAACCACTGTTACATTTTTGTTCGAAATGCAGAAATAGTCCGCCGTGGTAATTTTCATTTCAAGCATCGTCGCATTATACGTAAATATTTCAATGTGCCAGGTTATTAACCCTTCAGCACTTTTCCCAAGCGCTCCTCGGGCATCCTGGCATGATAATGAGCGTGTCATTCAGTCATGTGCGGGCGCACCGTGTGCGTAATCGATAACCGCGCGCATAGAGACACACGGCGTGCATCGCTTATTGCATTAGATATTTAGAGGACGCGCTAAGCACGCACGCAATGAGCAAACCCGTCGAAGGTCCGCAGAACACGACGGGAAATTGCGCATGGCGTGCAATGTGCAGCGCACACAAATGAGCAAAAAAAAAGAAACGCCAGCTAAATATTAATGCCACCGTAGAAACAGTTCCCAGAACCCACCAACAAGTTGAAAAACAACACCTACCTATTTTTCCATTCGGACTGTATGGATCATAGCTGCCTGAAGACATCGGGGATGAGTATCCATTGCTGGCGACCGTGTAAGAATGTGAAGGAGGTCCTGGCGAGGGTGTTAACGGCGCACTACCCCCGCCCACAGGCGTACCTTGACCGTTCCCACCGTTACTTGGCCAATCGTCGGTGCGCGCTCGTTTACCCAGCCCACTGAAAGGCCCACCGTTCATCGCAAAACCGTTAGTCGATGCGATGCCATTTGTAGGGGTTGATGTCGCCCCATTACTGGTGGGTGAGTGAAGGCGCGGCTCCGTCTTGACCACGAGCCCTTCGTCGCGGTAGACCACGCGTAGGTCGTTCTTCAGATCCATGACGTCCAACTACGACTTTAAGTCACTGAGTAGTCCACGCACTGGGCGTTGATGAGATTGTAAAATGTCACTGGGGGCGGTATGATGGCCGGCACTCGCGCACGGAGGGCGTGACGGCATCACTTGGTTTATGGCATTACTAAGGATAACACTATATCACAATCTGCAGAAGAAAAAAAGACACATTTAGATAATATTAACTTTGGAACCGGCTGATTTAAATTAAGTTGCGTTTAATTTGAAGCGATCTTCAATTTAAGGTCAAGGTCAAGGGTGTGGAACTGTAGTCGGGGGAGTGCATGTCTAGACTGGGGATTTCGATTTTCGGGAACAGGAGCCGCAAGGTCGTGGAACCTACGATTCTGGGCGAGACACATAAAAATGTCTGCGATCCTCCTACCACTGCTTCCAACCCACCCTGCACCAACTTGATCAAGGCAGGCACAATTTGTATTTTAAAAGTACAACGGGTGACTGACAAAAAGTATTGTCCTGGGGGCATACTGCAAATTTTCGCGCCGAGGACAGACATCCCAAAGTGTTTAGAGGTTACCACTCCTGGCAGCCAGAATCATCATCTCAGCCTACGCACGTTTTTTGTGCGTCTGGCGGGTGCGTCTACTCGGGTGCCATGAACTCCCCGGGGCGGCTGGCCTTGGTCCTAGGCGCGATGGTAATGAACTTTCAACTGCTGTCGCCAGGCGTTGTTTGCCAATCTTATTAACACCCCACAGCCGGCAAACTCTATTCAAGAAGATATTCACACACGTATCCAACCAATGCACAAATATCTGCACGACCAATGCACATATGAATATCTTTAAAATAAGAAATTCCTGGATCCCCCAAGCACGACAGTTGATTTACCGCTACCAGCAGTGCTAGACAATCGCATCAATGTGTGCGTGTTGTGTCTGGTGTTATCGATCCGCCGAAAAGCGAGCGAGGGTAAAGCGAGTCAGCGCCAGAAGGCACGCGCTAGTTGACGGCAATGGTGTCCTCTTTGCGGTGGTGAGGGAAGGCTAGACGCCTGTTTTACGAGCGTTCTCTGTGTGCCTGTGGACATTTCGTTGATTTCCAACAAATGGCAAACAATCCACATGATCTTCAACCGGGTACATAGTCCATACACAACCCAATTGAATCCTCAGACAAATAGCTCATAGTATTTACCTTGAAGTAGTTCTGCATAGGTAGCTTAGGGGTATTAAAGAATATTAAAAGATATCAAAGCAGAATGGAATAGAGAAAAGTAAATGTTTTATAGGTCTATCTCGAGGGCCATTGTTGTCTACATTGCGAGGTGAAGCGAAAAGACATGAAATGCGAGTGTGGCATCAATCACTTAGTGCATTGCATATCTGAATGGGGACTACACCTCAACATGATTCAAGACCAAAGCAATAAAAATAATACACAAAGGTCTACAAGTTGAAAAGGTTTCATAAAATAGAGGTAAATGTACAATAAAAAGTCATATGAAATTCATATTCAACAACTGTGGTATGGGGTGCATATCAAGGGAGACCTACGAATATGAAAAATAGGGTAGCAATGCAGTCTGGTGACCTGGATACACGCAGCGCAGTCGCCACCCAGGCGCCATTCACAATCCACTCAAAATCAAAACACTAAATCTTCTAAAAAATGAACCCACTTGAAATCCCCTCTAAGATTCTTCACTTGCATGTCACTATGACAATTCTGTTCCAATTTCAATCCACTGCTCTTTTCATGAAACAATCCCTCCGCGCCAAGGAGAAATCAATGAAAGCAGTGTGGTGAGTGTAGGTGTGCGGGGTGTTGGGACGCGTCCGCTCGTCGATGCTTGTGGCCCCATTCAGCCGCACAGTCTGGCTGGCAGTATCGACCCACGCGATGCCTTCCACTATCCCCCATTCGCACGCCTTCACGCTTCCACCCATATCCGGCACACATTATTCCGTTGCGCTGTCTGCTTAGCTAAACACTAACTTCCCCCGTCTGGCAAATGAGTGGGATGAGAATTGAGAGGAGGTCTTAGTGAGATATCAGTTTGGGACACTCACTAGTCACCATCTATAGTGTATACACTAATAGGAGTAGTACGAATGTGAGCATCCTGTTTGGTCCTTGGCATTTTCACAACGGGTGCACCTCGTCCGCCAGCTGCGGCGTGACCTCTGAACCCTGGTGAAGGCTGCGACCCAGATACACACTTGCTGCAACCCACTCTCACCCGATGCTCTTATAATACGCGACCACCACTTAAAAGAGGTGTTGAGTGCGCTGTATTTAATGCTTTCACAATAAAACCACCTGAATTCCACTCTCCATCCCTGAGCGTAATCTAAATAAAATTAGATCATATATGATCCTATTTCCACCTCATCATCACACTGAAGCCTAGGGGAATACTACTGATGTAATAAACTTCAGAGGACATAGTGTGGAAATCACCTTGGACGCGAAGAGATGTTCGTGAGTTTGTGACCTCGACGCTGCGCGTATCTGGGCCGCCGCTGCAAATGTAGGTCGCCCGCACCGATGGCCTCGCATACGCAGCATCCCCCGCACCACCCTCACCCAATGGCCCTCTTCCAACCCTGCTGAAGATCCGCCAACGCACAAACGCAAAACACGACGACCTACTTCCATAAAATTGAGCGTTTGATGAATGCATAGGATTATCTACTTACCACCAACACTGTTACTATACAAGTAAGTAAACAAAAACCCATGAACCACCTCAATGGCAGAAAGAACACATTCACTAAGCAAATACCCGACTCTAATCAAATGTAATAAATTTCTTGTACGATGTTTAATTTCCGACACGTCACTCTCACAGCCCGCACGACCGCTCAATTGCAGGCGACCAATTGCAGTCACCGACAACACCCTAGCTAACAATTCGTACCCTTCAAATATTTCCCCCAATTTACAATCAGCACAATTTCTACTAACTCGAAATAAATCCCTCGCTAAAACATCACAACATTGTGGCGTTGCAATCCTCAAAAAGTAAAAATTACGTGAAGAGCAGCAACAAGGAAGTGGGAAAAACTGGGAACCTGGGGAATAAAGCAAAGCTGGCGCACAGATGACGATGACCTCATCAGTGTATGAGCGCGCACAGCAATCGCCGCGCGGTGTACCGTCGCACGCTCGCACGTTTCGGCATTAGGGTAGGTCTGGTCGTTTGCTGACGCGCGTCAAGCAACGTCCCTGAACCTGGACTGGTGGCCTGCCGAATTAAACAAACCAGCGCATCGACGGGGACCGCGAGGGAAAGAGGAGAGGCTGCAATGGAACGACCTCCACAGTAAATTTATCGCTCGATAGGACGTGCTAAATATAAATCCAGTTGTAAGTAGCTAAGCTGGGAGCAAGAAGGAGTTGCAATTAAGAGCCATGCATCGGGTGTTAATCTATCAATGGGATTATTTATTCATGGGAGGCTTACCATAGACGTCTAGACCATAAAAATAAACCTACAACCAAGAAAGTCTCTTACAATCTTCGAAACACTTTTCCAGATGAAGTGCGCATGTGTAAAGTCATTCAAACGCATCCCCAAACAAGCATATCAGAATAATCCTCTTCTGGAAGAAAAACCTGTTACTTAGATGTCCTAAAACCAGTAAATAAAGATACCAACCCATCCGGCCTAGCCTTCTTAACATAATCCTCAAAAGTGGCAATTTAATTAAAATTTTAGGGTTCAGCTTGCAAAAGCCATAGTGTTGGGAGTTATCGCCACATTTGTAGCAAGTCTTTTAGTAAACTTACCCAGCTCTTAATTAATGCTCACCTCCAGTACCTAATTCCACAACCAAAAGACTAACTAAACTAAAATTAATAAACACTTAATATTAATCTCTAATCTCCAGATGGACATAATGTGCATGCGCATATCAAACATAAGGCGATGTATTTATAAACAACCCACATCCTTATTAAT
>JAODGC010013234.1:90775-107785 GCA_027574925.1 Ecitoglossa quadriceps | reverse complement strand
CTCCAGATGGACATAATGTGCATGCGCATATCAAACATAAGGCGATGTATTTATAAACAACCCACATCCTTATTAATTAATCCCCGCGCCTGGTGCAGGCGGCTGCACTCGATCGCTGCACTAATTGGACCAATGTACCCAATGTGGGATATACGCAACGCTAATTGCGATCTCCAGCGAAGGAGGAGTGATCTTGAACCCTCATCATTGCAAGAGTGCCAAGAGTTCAAAACCATTTCAATCAATTCGACACATTGTTTTATAACAGACTGGGGTGGACGACGGAGTAAATAAATTTGAGAGAAGAAGGTGGTGGAGCTGACATGGATTTCAGGTTGACCCTGTCCTAGATCCAGGTGCATGCATGCGCAATACTCACATAACAGTCTCCAAATTTGGTATGACACTACCAAAAATGTCAGCAGCAGTCGACCAGCAACTGCTTCGGTCCAAAGAATATCCTTAGTGGTCACTTGGGCTTTAGTCCTTTTGTAGCGTCGTTGTCAATCTGCAACAATAAAACATTCGATTGATCATTACCATCCTCCCATCCGATGTCTAAAATATGTTTACACACTTAAAGGCTTTATACAAGATTTCCTCTCTTGTCATCCCGCTGATTAACAACACGTAATCCATTCATTCATAACAATAACAACCACAACGCTATCACTCCAATCAAAACAGTTCCCAATCCACTTTGTCCTTCACCACGCTTATCGAACTCTCAACGTTATCCTTATTACATCCTCGGATTGTAATAACTATCTAGCACACAGTTTGTTTATTACGGACGAGAGACGCGTCGCGACGACGCACAGTTGCAGCAGGCCGACTAGAAGGGTTCTCGTGGGTGCCTAGCAGCGCGCAGCAGTGAGCCGCTTCGGGAATGCGCGACGAAGGACGATCTACTACCGAACACTGTCGCCTCATCTCCGTCTCTCACTCCTGACCGCCACAATTCCGACTGCTACTGCTCTCTTTTAGCAGTTAGAGTCGCTCATTTACTCCATGCAAACTCACACAACCATCGGCAGGATTACGCCCGCTCGTCTCCTGCGACTGGTGCAATGCACGGTGCACACAACGCTGCTGCATCGCACGCATGCGCTCAACGCGCTTGTCTGCATCTCAAGGACATGCGACTATTTATAAAACGCCATGAAAACCACTTGAAACGACGCGACACCACAACCATGCTACAAGCGCGTAAAACGTGAGCGAGGAATATGGAAAAGAGCATCAAATATCAAGACGGCTGGGGAATGGGAAAAAATGAATGGGTAAGAAAAATATGCAACTCATAATACAACAAACTTGCAATTGTTTCCCTACATGAGTGATAATTACTTGACGGCCAGCAGCCTTCAAAACCAGAATAGTTACTGTTCAGAGAAAAGCTTTGCAAAATGCCCGATTCAAAAGATGGTGATGGAAAAAAGAAGCCGACAAAGGTAACCAAAAACAGTCTGCAAGTATCAAACTCCTAATAAAAGCGAAATCATTTTTTGTTTCAGAAAGATGTAAAACAGAAAATTGTGAAATTAAAAAATGTAATGGGTGCGGAATTATTCAATGCATTAAAGAATCCCTCTTCACAGTATGGAGGACCTGTTCAAATCTCCTCCGGAGTTCCCTTAAAATTCCCCTATACATTCACCGCTAAAATAGTTCAGTTCCCATTGAAGTTTTACCTCCGTAATAACTGGATGTGGACCTATTTTTTTATAGCTGTCATTGTGTCCGTGCCACTCTTCAAGAAGATTTCCAACTTGGCCAATAGTCCAGGAAATGTAGAAAAGTGGGCTATGCAACAAAGAAAAGCCCAGGAAGCAGAACATGGGCACTAATCCTTAATGGCACTCTAAAAAATATCCAATAAAATTTCTAACCTATGGCTTCTATATGGTTCAGTGGATTTTCGGTAATGCAGGACCAATGAAGGTTTGATTGAGGTTGGTCAGTGTTGAATTTCGAAGCACAACGCCCACCAAGGCTGAAAAAGTGTAAAATTAACCGCAATCGAGTGTTAAGTCATTTAGGTGAAGTATGTGCACACAACTGCGACTTAAGTCCGCTCAACTTGGTTACTTTTCGAGCTTTCCATGCGCCCAACTGTACTATGGTTATTGTGGCTTTTTGCCACATGACTGAAAGCGTGTTGGATTTAAGTATCCTTTCGTTGGGTGCAGTGCACCAGTTGCGCGCGCAGTGTTGGCCGAGGCGTCGTAAAATCCTAAACAATTTGACCTTCTGCCAGAGCTTTCGCATCCTCGTCGCATCACATGCTAAATGCATTCGCGCAGGCGCATTACTTATGTGATGCATGATTTACTACCAAACTGACAATCTTCTTTTGTATACAGTGTGTGCGCTAAAGAACTCGCACAAAATTGTTATTTTGTTATTATTGTTATTTCACAAATTAGTCCGCAAGTAAATAGTGAAGTCGAGTTAAGTAAATGTTTTTTAGTCAAAGCTGTAAACACTACAATTGTTGTGTTGGCAATAATGTCATTCATACACGATTGTTCCGCGTGGTTTTCCCTGCTTTTCCAATTGTTGCCATGGCGCATGTTCGACTTGTTTGCAAATGCAGTGCATGGAGCACAAATGCGGTATGTGTGTAGCGCATTACGAGAACGAATTGTTTGAAATTCCTGCAACATTCATACCCGGCCTTCCCACGAGTTGAAACCACCTTAAACGGTCTTAACTCCAACTTAAAACTCAATGCAAGCTGATTTTTAGCCAGCTCTCAGTTATGAGAAAGCATGCAACCCAAGTAACGTCTATTCCCGCAGTTCCAGCAATCGCAGATGATGAAATCTTTGGTTTTATGAAAGTAACACGCGTGTAATTGCGGTTGACACCGATTTCTCACACACACACACACACACATACATCCACTGCCGGCCAGGCGTATAGCCATGTACGGTAGCTGATCACTTTCGTCACGTGTCGACGATGAGCACGCGATCATCGCCATGGAGGTGATGGAGGTTTCTTCGTATCTTCTCTCCTCATCATCTCCAATTCCATTACTTGTAATGGTTAAAATTGCAATCGCTTTCGTAATTATTCAGCATTGATGCGTGTGCGTTAATTAATCAGCGTGAGTTGCAGTTTTCAATGCTGATTGAAAGAAAGAGGTGATTGAAATTTGGAAATCAGCATGATATAGAGAGTAATATACCCATTGATTTTGCAAGTGATGCAAAGTTAATCATTGGGGTAGAGAATATTGGTTTAAAACCGATAAATTGGAAGATGGAGAAGTGGAAAGAAATCGAAATTAGAAAGTGACACACTAAAAAACCGGTGATTTACCGATGTCTCCGATCGCGATTCACTGAGCACGATTGAAATGCCGATTGCGCACGCGCGGCTGCATTAGTGCAATATTTTCAACTTTAACGTCTTAATACACCAGTGAACAAATACCCAAATGTTTAATAAATGCTATCAAATGCTCCTCGGAGCAGCTTCAAAAGTACCAACCATTTAGTGCAGACTGCAGTCAACTTGTTGTGGCTCTATTTAAATACAGATGAGACGCGAATGTGCCGCATAAATATAAGTCAAGTCAACTTTAGCTCATCTTGCCACTACTCTTTTATTTTCGGGTAATGCCATTGACGCCAAAAATAACTGCGATTGCATAACCCAGAGCGACACCAAAAATAAGAACAAAAACCAAATAACTTCCCTAAAATATTTTACTGTACGAAAGTACGTACAGTAGGTATTGTTTAAAAGTCAATGCTGTTACTCATAACAGTACAACATCCATCGCTTAATGCGTTATCAATGGAATAGTGTCATGTTAACATTGTAAATCAACGACAATCAACGTAGTGATAAGCGCTACGCTCCCATGTCGATGACAGTGGCGTCCGCCAACGGGTCAACGCGGCGCGACGATAACCCAGATTCACGACAATCGCACCAAAACTTGTTCCTGCCTTCCTGCAGCGCCATGTCACTTTTACTCACAGCGACGGCGGTTACAAAAATCGGTGATAACGATAATAATGATATGGCATATATGGTGAGTTGACTGAAGTGCAAGTGAGCTTTTTTATGATAAGACAAGCAGTGGAAAAGTTTAGAAGTGATTTTCAGGAAATAAACAACATAGTTTATGGATTATACCTGACTGCGGGATCTATTAGCTGGAACTATTTTAGGTTAGAAGTAATTCCAAGACGTCTTAGTGATGACATTGAATTTCCTGTTTCGCGTTTCCTGCATTAATTCACGTTTTCACCATTTCATGCGCAATTTACCAACATTTGACACCGGAAGATAAACGCTGCCTGCGTACGGACATAAATTACGAGTGTGCACTGCATTAACTACCGTCTGAACTTGTGATAGTTGCAGCGAGATTTTGGCAAGACATCAGAGACTGGCACTTAATTCATTTTATCATCATATGCAATGGGCGTAACGTTTTGAGGCATTAATCAAAAAGAAGGTATAAAGGATGAGGAACAAAGTTCGACAAAATAGCACAGGACAAACATTTATAGACACTGGCTTTGAAAGAAACAGAAATTTCCTTCGGTTTCAACTAATATATCGCGAAGTAGTTGATTGAAGAGTGGATTACTTATATTGGCTGTCTCTGAAGATTGGAAACCGAGCGGGAAATTTAAGCGCACGCATGCGCAGCTTCAATTCATGTAAATTCATTTCTTCCATATCTTCAAAACCACCGCACTTCTAGAGCTTCTAACTTAGAATACTGCTTTTCTGAGATACTCTAAAGCTATTTCTGGTATTTCAATCAATTGTTGCAAATATTTTACGCCTTAGTGAAGTTTGAAATGGCATCTTCATCATAATCTCCTCACTCTGGAATCTGGGCAACATTTTCTCTTATCATAACGGTGCACAATGAGCAACAAAATGAGCAAATCTATGTCAGTTGGCGTTGAATTTAAGTCGAGTCGACTTAATTTGAGTCGAACTGAGCAAACTGGCGTAGGCTATGTAGCGTGCGCAATATGCATGTACTGCATGCGCACGTGATTTAAAAACGATGCACTTCCGCTGTATTCATATACAATGTGACTGTGAAAAGTGCATACAATGTGTTTGCACATTTACCTAGACTTTGTGTAGAAACACAAAGTCTAGTGAGTTCGCACTCACTTACAATTTGCAATTAATCTGAAGAAACCATATTCATAGACGAAACTAAATTTAAGTGTGACGATAAGGTAATTTTCATTCGTGACTGATGCACTCCTTTGGAAAGGTGGAAATAAGAACATTGTGTATTTTTAGCTGGAAGTGCTTGAACTTTACATTCGCCTCCCTCGCCGCAGATTTTCCAAGCAAAGGCAAATGAAACGTAAATGTTTATGTCTATTTGCGTGCCAGTGAATGGGCGCACTGTGGTGTAGAGAGACTGTATGCCTCATGCGTGCTTTCATTCGCACATGCACACAGTGTGCGGCGCTATTTATCCAACATTGCAACAACACTGGCGCATTCACTGCGCTTGCACTTTATTTGCACTTGAACTGAACGCACGACGCCGATGCGAGAAGGAAATTAGCGATGAAAATGAAAATAGGCAAATGTACCAAGTGCTCGCAACTACCACGTTGAGTACTACAAGCAAAGAAATAAATTAAAATCGAATTGCCTGCTTGCTGTGTGGCGGAGCGTTACTTAATCATAGCACGTTTGAATTTTAGTAGGTCAACGAATCAAATTCTCCGAATACTCGAGCCACAGATAGTAAATTGGTGAGTCCAGCCATCGCAACAACGGACCAATTGCTGACCTCCTAACGAGGTGCATTCAAGACTCACAAATCTATGCCAACGCAAAATCAGTAAAAACATAAGATAAACCCCAAAGAGAAATCAACTCATCTTGGTAACAAGTTAGAGCAGTTGAATATCTTGCCATGCAATCTAGGAAACTTTTCCTTTGCACAGCAATTACAGAATTACAGTGTTTTATTTGAGGCAGCAAGTGGCCACTCAATTAATGCCTGACCACACTACTGATTGTTTATTTTCTCGCCGAGTTCGCGACCGACGGCCACGAATGCACTTGGACCAAGTGCACATCAACAACACGCCATTAATAAGCCAGGGCTAGACAACTAGATGCTCGGATTGGCCGAGCATCAAGGCAAACCACTTTATGTAAGTTTTACTTGATGCGTTCGCAAAGCCCATCAATAGCAAGGAACTATTTTCTACAACTATCCGCTGTGTTAAATGCACTAAAAGTGTATTGCTATGAAAATTATGAAAATGTTGGGCAGCAAATAATATCGATTGGTGATGTAATGCGTGAACAGTTCGAGTAAAAAGTGCGCAAACAATTAAAGGACTAACCTAACACAATGTTTTTATTCTTATTGCACCTACAATGAGTTGATAAAGAATTAAAACTCAACTGCGATGCAATAAAAGTGAATGGTTATAAAATACTGCTGCTGAATTTGACTTAACTCGCGTCAAATTTAAGAGAAAACCTAACTTACTCCGATTAAATTCATTCGCAAAGATGACTCACCTGAAACAAAAGAAAAACCAACAATCGATTTAATTTGATTGTGTCTAGACTATTTTAATCACCACAAACAACTTTATTACAATTTCCAACTCTAAACGGTGCTCCTAATTAGGAACTTAACATATTTATCAAGAGAAAATTGGTTAAACTGACATGACATTTAACGTGACATTTAGAGCGCACCGGTGCGAATTGCGACTGGCCCGATTTGTGAAAATTGCTGTGTTTGTTCGCAAAAGTCACCAAAGTCATAAAATAACCCCGAAAATATAGAGAAAATATAGAGAAAATGGTTGTGAAAGCAAGGTAAGCAAAGTGTATAGCATGAGTTCGCTATAAATTTAGCGATGTTTTCACAAATTTTCACGTATAGCCGAAACAGCATTGCTGCTTGTAGGCATTATCAGCAGTGTATCTTTCTAAACAACCAGAGCAATTGCCGCCTCTCGGCAACAGCAGCAATAATGATGGCCTTGGTTCCCTCAATGAAAGCAACCACGAAAAAGCTAGACCCCCCCCAACAATGTGGGAACGTGTGGTAAGCCCATAATGCATAAAAAATGTCAATTTGGTTTTATGCGCGAAGGAAAAGCGCCAGCAATTTGTACTCGCTGACAAAAATGCTGATGATAATGTCATCTGCGTGATAACAAGATGAGAAGCTCAACCGAGAATGAAAGAATAGCATCAATCAATATTTGTAATTCCCTGCAGCAACCTCACCCAAATGGCTTCGCTCTTTTTAACCGCCCCATTTAAATAGGTGGTTATTGACCAACCTAAAATAAACCCGCAATGGTGGATTTTAAGCGTATCTCAATTGCATGATACCGCAGCATTGCGTGGGCAGCAAGTAATATTGACCTATGGGTTGACGTACGCTGCCGTGTGACCTTCCAACGACCCATTAATATTTCAGTAACTGAGGGCACATGATGGAAAATGGGTGTTCACATCTCAATTGGACATGCAATGATTTTTTGTTGCCCTCAAGCCGAACAACAGTTGCCATGATTTGTGGATGGTAGCTAGGTAACCTTCCCAACTAGACAATTTCACTTATTATTGCTTAATGTACTTCCACATTTCCTGGCAAAACTCAAAATATTATCTTCGCCTTTATCTGTTGTTTGTATGTTTACTCGGCAATCAACAACCCGTATACATTATCCTAGATTGCACTTTCATGTTTTTATACATAAACTTATAATCCACTCGGTTACAGAAAACGATTACATTGTTTTTCAGTGCTACGTTGTGGTTCGTGTTATATTTTTAGGATCCTTCTGCCCAATACCATAGTACAGAAAGAAAAATGAACACAACACAATAAAAACAATTGGGAAGTAGAAAGAAAATTAAGTCCGAGTATATTAGCTCGAGTAGATGCACCATAAACCAGGATCATAAATCGAAGGTAAATTTACAGTAGACAAAGAAAGGTGGTGAAGAACTAAGTAAAGAATGTCTTTAATGAAGGATATTGAAAAAGGATAAGAAAATAGCTTCCTTTTTAGAGGGAGAAATTCAGAATTGGAAAATTTTGTTGTTGTTGCCAGCAACAAATGACACCTGCATTAAAAATTAATTCAGGTCTGCCAACATGTTACAAAAAATAATAAAAATGAATTAAGTATGAAGAAACAAGAAGACCATATAGGAGTTAATTTGGGTAATCGATACAAAACAAATTGTTTTTAAATGAGTTAATTGAAAACCCCTTAATTTGTTGCAAATAATCTTTTTCATATTTTAAGAGCAAATCATCTCAAAAAAGGTACCAAACTCATCGTGACCAATTCTTTTACAAAAAAAAAAGGGTAAAAGAGAAGTAACAAATGGCTTCTTTCATTAAATCTTTCTCAATTCAACAACAAATCTCTGTTTTTCAATTTAGTTTCATTTCATTCCTAGTCTACTTATTTTTAGACCAGAGTTCAGACACGGTATTCCAAGAAAGCATCCATCACAAGATCGCAAGACACTAAACCACAAGGCAAGAAAGCGGGAAAGACGGAAAATGTGGATTGACGTGCATTCTTGGTGGCTCACAACGACCATGCACGCAAATGCCCTCATTCATTATTTACACAACCACCGCCGCCACCGCCGCCGCCGCCGCCAACAGCAACGTGCTAACAACGTAAGCGGATGGCAATCGACGACAATGAAACCTATGCATAAATATATTACCTCTATAAGTCTACACCATACAAAGTGTTTCGAGCGGTTAGTACCTGCCTCGGTTACTACCTCATCCAATTAAAAAGCATTAATTTACTGAGATGATTATTTTATAGTTGTGTGATTATGATCAATGTTTGAGTAATTATTATGCATCAAGCAGTTGGTTGGCTTTCGAATGAAAATGAGGTCACGTGAGTTTAGACTTGGGAGGTGAAATGGCAAATAAAAATGTATTTCAACTGCTAATATTAATGTTTCTTGGGCAAGTGGAGATCATCTCTTGTAAAAAAATATACGCATTAAAATAACAATTAATTATCTAGGATTTTTTTTTGTTGCACAATTCGTTCGTATCTAATTTATCCTCATTGAATTTGATTGGAACCCGCATTACATTCGCTTAAAACATCAAAATGCATGTGGGTCCTTACTAGGCCACATTGCTATCAGTTACAATTGCAATTATAAACACAATTAAGCCACCAGCATATTCCGCACCTCTGTCCAACAAAATTATGCGGTGAATAGAGAAACAGCACCCGACTCAGCAATAGAATCCATGTGCTCTACTCACAATTTAGACAAGTAATAAATAAAAGCGTACTATTAAAAACCGAATAACACAACAAACACGAAAAACAAGATAGAGGAAAAATGAACCAGAAGAAAGCAACAAAAAGCTGTTAACATTTCATACATAAAAATAGTAATTTCTGTAAAACAATTCTATGTTGGCATTTAAACACCAAAGTTCTTTGTTTTCTTCAAATTTTCAAATGTCAATATAATTATAATAATTATAGTAATTAAATCATACACGCAATATGCTGTCGGGAAAATTACGACCCACCCAGATTTCTACCTTATTTCATTATTATTATTGTCTAATTAACTTTCTTTGCAACTTGCTCCTTCACACTGATAAAAGTAACTTAGCATATAATGCTATTAATAACACGCTAAATGGATAAAATGTGAAATTGATAATGAGATACCCTACTTCGAATACAGCCAGTCTGAATTATTTAATACATAAAAACAAAATCAATAGGAGTCAATAACTGCATTGCACCTTCAATGCAGTGCAGAGTAAAATGCGAAAGTGGAGATTGTTAACTGCGTAAGCTACGAACTCACTTAACAAGTACCATTTTAAATCAACATTCGAGAGTTGACGGCTTTGCTTTAATTAATCTCCTATTAATCTGTTGTCATTTAATTTACATTTTACTCCACAGTGTAGGATAAAATATCCGCAGCAAATAATAACTACTTTCTTCCTCATGATGAATTTCCGTCAACTTTTACTTCACTTGAAGCCTCCACGCGCTGTGGACAATGTCCTCGTTGCCAAATAAGCTCAAGTAACAAATGAATGACTTACACAAGTGGAGGAGTTCATACTCTATTATCTAACTCCACACCAACTGATTGATTTGAAGCCAGAAATAGTTATGATTAGGAAGTACTAATATTTGCAAATTGCTATCAGCGTTAAGAGGGAATTTGGAGGAACTACTAACTTGCAACTGAATGTGCCACAAATAGCAAAAGCAGGAAATTAATAATCGCCGGATGCGCGGCTTTTCTTTCTTGCTGCAACCATGGTGTAGAAGCAGAGAAATAAAAACGAGGAGATAAACATTCGAGCAGAGTAAACAAACTAAAAGAGGGAATGTAAGCAGAGTGAAAAAGTCGAGAGGAAAGAAGTAAAGTAAATAAATCAGAAAGTTGAGGAAGTTCAGCTTGCTTCGATTGTGATCCGTTGGGTGGAGATTATTTAATGTGATTTCAATACATAATTCGCATAGTTTTTAATGCCTTGAGTCAGCAGAAAAAAACTATAACTTCCGTAATACGCGGCTGAAGACAAATAGCAATATAATAATCGTTATTTTTTTTTGTTTCAAGCAGTTAATTTGACTGGGGCAGTCAGCCAGAAAAAGAAGAAGAAAGTTTCGCCAGTTGAAGCAAGAAGGAAATAAAACATCTCGTGTGACTTTCAAAATAAATTAGAGAAAACAAGGAAAGAAGTAGAACGACTTGATTTCAATGTAAATTTAGTATGCATTGGGCCTAAGGTTGTTGTTGCAAATAGCAGGAAAATTACAATTGTAATTATTAATCACTTTTTCAGCATCATTAGCAAGCAATACATCATGATCTCGAATATCATTTCGTGTCCTATTATAATAATTATTATTTCATGTGTCGTGAATTATTATTTCTTGCTTTGTCTCGAAACTCCATATTCCTGTAATTTCGCGCAGCTTTCACTCGTCTGCAACCAATCAACAAGAAACAAATACCGTTTGAGGCACAAAGATCTTTTAATAGTGGCCACATTGTATATAACTCACCATATGCCATACAGCAGAATGTTTTATCATAACACCGCTGGACTCTTACCCCCTCACACCCAAACACCACCGGAAAGGTGTACGTGGTATCGAGGGCAGCAGCACAATGAAATAGTAAAACATCTCTAATGTAAGTAACCGTGCCTCGACACGGAAACAAAGCGGTAGGTAGTAGTCCAGACGTGCACGCGGTTACCGCCTCCGCTGCCACCCCTTGCATGGCGCGCAAGAAAAACGCTAGTTTATCGACCGCCACCAATACAGCGGCGAAAAGCGGCAGCAGGAGTTGGAGGAGGATTTATCGACTTCAATTTCAAGCAAATTGCTGTGGGGATAAATAAAAAGTTGATATTTGATTCTCTTTGACAGAGAGTGTTCTAAATCAACTCGAACCAGAAGGAAATAAAGCAGACAACAACATTGCTTATTCACACTACAAAGAAAAAAGTGACAAATTGATTGATGGGCTGTGTGCGTTAAGGTAAATTCCTCGGAATAAACAATTACATTCCAGTCTGCATCGACGTAGTACTCGTAGTATAACAAATAACAAGCGGCAACAAAAAATTCTTGTTACTTTCGTCATCGTCCCGCGGCTTGTGATCGCGCGACCTACTTTTACCTCGCCAGCCAGCCACCGCCACCGACACTGCTGCAGCCGAGCGGATCAACCAGCAGCAACAACCAATGCCGCGTCGAATGTATAAAAAGTTTAACATACAAAAAAAAAAAAACAGCAATAAATTACACGTTGTATAGAGAAATATAACGGTAAAAGTGACGGCAGTTAATTGAAACGTAAAAATGATGAAATTTGCAAGCAAAATAAACAATAACAAGATGACCACAAACAACGTAATCATTTTGTACGTTAAGCAAAGACATAACTAAGTTCACCACAATTTAACAGATAAATTTCGAAAACTGCCTTCTAGCTAAACTCCTAGAAAAGGAAACAAAGATTGAGATTCTCGTGAGCGAAAGAGAGAAAGAATACCTCTCACGTGGTTCACGTAGAAATATAGAAATATGACCTAAACATCTACCTACAGTCAGTCATCTTCATCATTCGTATAGATTTATAAGTTGGAGTGATGTTTAAAGCAAAATATTGAAAACAACATAACAACCATTAAAATACTTATTACTTTTGCTTCAACAACATCGCTGGGATTGGTTAACTAGTTGCGGTAGACTCCTAGAAAGTGACAGACGGTACTTGTTTGCGCGGGTGGAAGAGAGAAAGTTTAATAAATCTCCTGAACCTTGAATCAGTCTGATTCTGGATTCAGCATGTGATAACGACATAGACCCACGTGAATGCTTTCTGTGAAACCTGCATGACCAATTCAAGTTTTGACGGATTTAAGTCCAATGATTAGTTTATGACCAAATGTTGGTTCATCTTCACAAGCCAGGGACACCAAGTTGACGAATTGACGCTGCTCGCATTCTGAGTGCAGACTCTGTTGAGCGCCGGCTGCATTTTAAAATAAAACCCCGAAAGTAGGTCGCGTCCGACGTCGTCGCGCACTGTCTGCCTCCAGCTCACAGATTACCAACTGACAATCGACATCGTTTGCTTGAATTGCTCCAACCATCCGCGCTGCGCCAACTCATTTAAGCAATCTGCCTCCAAAATAACAAATAACAACAATTCCAACATGCCAGTTGGACCACAGATTCTGCCACAATCGACATGACATAAATAATAAGGGAATATGAAAGTTCT
Organism: Ecitoglossa quadriceps; assembly: GCA_027574925.1. Lineage (NCBI taxonomy): Eukaryota > Metazoa > Arthropoda > Insecta > Coleoptera > Staphylinidae > Ecitoglossa > Ecitoglossa quadriceps. The sequence continues at coordinate 94,960 of JAODGC010013234.1, read as the reverse complement.
GCATGCCTATAAGGTTTGTGAAGACGGTGGCTAACATTGAATCACTCGAAAGTAGGTGGGCATAATAATCATAATCGAATGTGAAAACACTGCTACAATAAGGCGCATTCAAGCATTCCTATAACCTAACAAGTGATTCACATTGATATAAACACACAAAACAATCAACCTTAATTACCAAATCGTAGTGTTTTGAACCTATATGTTGTTAAGTCGGCTACTTATTTTACAATGCCCACAATATGTAGGTAGTACAATGTAGTGCATTCTCGTTTTCGCACTCATCTCAACTTCACCGCCTGCGCATTTAATTGCGACGCGGCGCACTTTTCTCCGTGTCACGCATGTTTACGTCCCCCTACGATGCTTGTAGGTGAAACTTTTTTGCCCAGATGAGTGCCACATTGCTTCCATATCATGACATTGCAGCGTTATCCACGCAATCAAATTACTTTGAATGGAGTCCAAACAAATAGTACGCACCTGCGGAACATGATCAACCGAGGAAGCTGCTATCCAATTACTTTACTGCAACTATCCAATAAGAACAACGCACTACTCACAACAATCACTATTTGTTCCTATTTGTCCTCGCCGGTTTTATTTGTTGTTTTTGCTGCAGCAGGACGGACTATTCTCTACCAATCGAAAATATTGCTTCCCATCAATGGCGTTTTCTTCCCTTTCAATTCAAATGCTGCTACTTTGTTAGAGCCCAATTGGACGCGTTGTATGCATCGTTTGCGCGCGCATCACGCAAAATGTAAACATCCTGCTGCCGCCTTAGGGGGCGGCTCGCGGGGGCCGAAAATGCACCGTACGCTCACACGCCAAGCACGCTATATTTATGCAACGCGACGCCGGCTGCGTTGTGAGTTGTAAGTTTGGCTTTTGCGAAGGTGAGATATACACTGACTGCACTGTTAGAGATGAAGAAGAATGTCGTCGAGTTGAGTTGTTTGTACCTTGAAGGGTGACGATGCACTGCGTTGTTGATTTTTTCCTGCTCCTCTATCTCCCTTCAGCTCACACGTCGTGAGCCTAAGCACAGCGTGCGTGCGTGCGTGTGTGTGTGTGTGTGTGAAAAGCACCGCGCGGAACCAGGCGTCATGCGACGTACGTACATCCACACAAGACGGTTGCCGACGCACTGGTTGTAGGCAGGCCCAGCAGGACAGCAGCGCACTGCACAGGCCTGCAGCCGGTCGGTAAACATCGCCCACTCTCGCTGACATATCAGAGTAGGCATTGCAGAAATTATATTTACAACTGATTACTATGTAGCTATCCAAGAGCAAATATAAGCAGTGAGAGGATGTTTGGTACAACTCTGAGAGGCCTCCCAGATGGAATGGAAAAGAAGATCCCATTTGTGAGGAGTTGGAGGAAGACAGAGGGATGGATTGTAGCTGATGCTCTTGGTGCAGTGATGCCGATCAAGGACGACCAGCGCAATTGCGTCGTGTTTCACTTCGTTACACTCCTGCTGCTTCTGCACACTCTCAGCTTCAATGTGTAGCCTCATGGCCAACTGTAACAGAGCTGCAAACTCGATTTATATGAATAAAGAGTGTCACGTATGAATCTAGGAGCTGCGATGCATTATATTATAACAAACATGATATAGTAATCTGAAGACATATAATCTGAACGTGCGTAAAAATATTTATTTTGGGGTTACTTCCGATTTAAAAAAAATGGTTGTATTTAATCTTTGATTAAATCTTTGGGTAATTTAATTACTTTTTTAAAAAAAGATTTTCTACTTCGAAAACGGACTGTCAGAAGTGGGATTCGAACCCACGCCCACAGAAGTGGACTGCGACCTGAACGCAGCGCCTTAGACCACTCGGCCATCCTGACTGACAAGGAACCAGGACATTTTGATTTAATTTGAAATATGCATGTTCTACGAGCCTGATAAATTCCTTTTCCAATGATATATATAGCGTCATCTATAGTCTCTGCTTTTAACTAAATAGGTATTATAAGTTGCCTAACTTGACTGCATTTGCGGAAGAATAATTCGGAAGCAAATACAAATTGCCTAAATTAATTTCCTTGATTGTTCTTTTAAGTTTTTATTTTTATAAAATCATTACTAAAATTTTCATGTATTATTCAGATTTTCCGAATTTAGAACTAATTTCTTTCTGATTTTATCCATATATACAGCACAATGTTTTAAAATGTTTAATTCCTTCTCTTTTGTGAAAGTACTATTTTCTAAGATACTAGAAAAATAAATCAATGTATTGATTGATTGATTACATTGACCATATATATCAAACACCATCAATATAATTACCGAATAATTATTATCACCGCATAAAATGTGTGCTACGTGTTCGGTGTTGGGTGGGTACAAAAGCGTGGAAAAGTAATTTTGCGCGTGGTTAAGCATGTACATCTTGATAACGAATTCAGCCGGGAAATCTGTATCAATCAATGCATTCGGCATGCAATTGAGGTTATCTTAATGTTAATCTATTGCTTGGTTTCAATTGCCAATGGTAGAGCAGAACATGAATCAGAAATTATTAATAATAATTAAGATGATATATAGCGTAAAGATGAATTCAATATATATTTATATTTTGTACTCAATTCTTGCGAGAAAAAGCAATGGTACTATTTTTTCTGGATCAAAATCAGTCGGCTCGGTGTGAAGTACAATGCTCTACTAATGCTCGAGTAGCGCTCGACAACATTTATATATGGTGAAGTAAAGTAGTGGGGATGACTTCAAGCGCACTGCTGTAATCGCTTCTCGTAGCCGTAGGTAGTCTTCCTTCTAAGCATAGTTTAGTTGGTAATTTGATTTAAATACAAATAAAATGATTTATGCATTGATATTTTATTGCAAAATACTAGATCGTTGTATAATATTAATTTCTGATTAAATTTAATATGATTTTACGGAAATCGCATTACACCTGGTTTTACTTCAATATAAATATGTTAATAAAAATTAAGTGTTATGACAACATTTCACATCTCTTGCATAACCTAATTCCATTAATAAGAATCCATAAAATATCATTATCCACATTATTTCACTAAACACCACCAATTTGCAAAAAGAAAGAGTGCTTCCTTCATGTGAAGCATAAAAACATCAACCATTTTTGCAATCAATGCTAATTCGGTAATACGCTTCAGTAGTTTGTTTCCATTGACTGGTTGTTCATCAGAAAGTGCACTGCTGATTATAACAGTCGAATGTAAAACGTAACATACACAATCATTCGTTATTTGCTGATTGTCGACCACGCATCCACTTTGACTCGACTTCTGTAAATTTCTATCGTATATTATTGCATGCCTTCTTTATGTAAGAGCGACTTGAGTCGACTAGCGATGCTTTGCAATGGTTTATGGCACGTAATTTTCGTAAATAATCTGTTTTGCAATTGCAGCGAGTCCGAACGGTGAATTTCACTACGGAAATCGTTGAATTTATTTTAAGCGGAAGAAAAACGATAATAAAGAGGTGAATAATTTTCTATCCAAATTTGTTGGTATAAAATAAAACATGCCAATAATTTCTACAAATGTTAATAAAATGCTGCAAGTTATTCCATATAAAGCACTCCAGGGTTTATTTGGCCGAAATCAACGCTGTGCTCGAAGAGCAAAACATATCTGAGGCTCTAACAGTCTACAACGCGGTATATATGTGCCATGCAGTAGTGGGGATGTTGCCACGACGCATACGCAAACGTGAACATCATTAGTTCCTCCTTTGGTCGTTTCACGGCCACATCTGTGTTACTACTCCAATCACACCTTTCCGTTATACTCTTTTCTTCTCTCAAGTGAATATTTGAAATGCACCAAGTCCTGGCATGGCATAATAATTGATTTTTCTACACAACTTTACATATGAATACTCTGCATAATCAAGTCACGTTTGAGTTTGTCGTAACCTTTTTTAGTCTCCACGTAATAAACCTCTAAATATTTGAACTATTACATTAAGTACATGCCATAAAACGATGTGTTTATTGTTTCCACTTTTAAAGCAGATAACAAATATGCACAAAATTTGCTTGCTGTGGAAACAACATCAATCACCTCATCGACCAGATTAGTCTCAGTCATGATGGTACTAGACAAATCTGCTCATTATGTACCTCAATGAAAAATTAGTTATTGTTTTGAGTATCGATTGTGCATTATACC